>WOVY01006080.1:0-39564 GCA_013436015.1 Rhipicephalus annulatus | reverse complement strand
AACGTAGTGTTTCAAATTCATAGTTTGTGCGAATGTAATATTCTTAGGCTTACAGTAAGCATTTGGCACAGTTGCACGTGATAAACTAAGTATAAAGGTTCAGTTAATTGGTTTAGCAGAATTTTATCTCCTCGATCTCTGCTTATCTGCGCAGCTGCAACCAATACAGGTTCAGGTGGAGAACAACTATCTGGCTGCTTCCGGTGACATATGGTGTTCTCTAGGGGAGCGTTATTGGCCCCTATTGTTCTTTGTCTACGTAAATGACATTGTCAATATAATTAGCACCCCTGTGAGAATTCATCTATTTGTGGACGATTGTCTATTGTTTAGAGAAGTAACCTGCATTAGTGACCAATGCGACCTAAATACTAACTTGGGCAAGTTGTCAAAATGATACGAACAATATGGAATGCTTCTTAATGCAAATAAATGTGTATCTCCCTCTATTGCTCAAAAAGTCCCCTTAGACTACCCATACAATTAGCTGAAACTCTTTTGTGAAAAGTGGCCTCCTATAAGTACTTCGGTCTAATGTTAACGGGTATTTTATCCTGGTATCGACACGTAAATAACATCTGTTCTGCTGCATTCCGGAAATTATGCTTTCTTCGCCAGAAGCTCAAGACTGCCCAGCCTAGTGTTAAACTCCTCTCCTACTTTTCCTTAATTAGGCCAGAACTTGGGTACTCCTCCATAGTTAGTGATGCCCACACAAAAATTAACATTAAATGTGTCGAAAGAATTCAAAGAAAAGCAGTACATTTATTTATAATGAAGTTAAGTCAATCGACTCCTCCACTGTATTACTAACTGCAAATGGTATTGAATTATCATAAGTTTGGAGGAAAAAAAAGTGGACTAGAGTTTCTTTCCACCATAGTAAATCATATACTCTCCTTAGACAAACCGCCCGGCCGCGGTGGTCTAGTGGCTAAGGTACTCGGCTGCTGACCCGCAGGTCGCGGGTTCGATTCCCGGCTGCGGCGGCTGCATTTCCGATGGAGGCGGAAATGTTGTAAGCCCGTGTGCTCAGATTTGGGTGCACGTTAAAGAACCCCAGGTGGTCGAAATTTCCGGAGCCCTCCACTACGGCGTCTCTCATAATCATTATAGTGGTTTTGGGACGTTTAAACCCCACATATCAATCAATCAAATCCTTAGACAAACCAGCATACGTTTCCCCATTGTTGAAGGGGAACTCCGGTGCATTTTCGACCATACTGAGATAATGCTGCTTTCGAATAGTACTGAAAGTCCTGTAAAGCTAGGGTGGTTGATGTTGCTCAGGCACTCGTCAAAATTTTTAATTAGGCAATAAACGGAGAGTCAAAACCGAAACCGGGAGCTGCTTCATCGTCCATGGTGGGTATTAGATGACGTCACGAGAATGTGTCGCCGATGACGTCATGAGATCCGGTTACACCCCGCCACGGCTGGCCAGGGTGTAAATAGCGCGAAAAAGCAAGTTAGCGATGTCATCAAGCTGTGCCAGCTCGTCTGGTTCGCCAGTGTAATTTCAACGATGATATCAGGTACTATCTGAGCGCGGAAGCAGTGCTTTTTAATTTCGACCCGCCGGCGCATGAAGCATCTGACATGCATCGAATCGATTTCCTCGTTGCTCAATATTGTAAGACCCACCCGACGTCAACGACGACTGACAGTATGCAGCTCACAAAACTGAACAGTTGTCGCTTTGTTGCCTAGAAGAAAGCGCGCGCTGCATCCGTCTGCTGGAAAAGGCGGAATTTTTGAGGGAAAAAAAAGTATTTTCTCACGTCACATACACAGGGTGGCACGCGTTTACAAGTGTGATTCTAAAATCAGCTACCCATTTAAATTTTTTTCTAGAAAGCTAAATGACTTAAGGTTGTACTATTTGGCACCGGTCACCACGGTTCCGACGAGAACATGTGTTCAAAGTTTTATTGAAATCGGTGAATACCCACTCGGGACCACCATCCTCATTCTCTAACGCCAATCTTCGCAAGGACTGACACTTTTCACTGCTCCTTTTTTCCACAAACAATAGCTGATTGAAATAAACTAAGGGAAGCATTTCCCCGATGCCCATAACCATTTTTTTTCAGATACTGTTGTTCTTTTATGACTTTCTTATAATTGCATTCCTGCTAAATTGTTCACTTGCTCTTTTTTAAAGTCGTAACACTCCACAACCAAAAACATTCGGTAAAGTGGACTTTGCAACCTAGTTTTCTGGTATTTAGTGCGTATCGTGTCTAATATATCGCTTACCCTGCTTGGACTTTTGTCCGCCGTATTTTATAAATAAATAAAGAAAAGTGCTCAAGGTCACGAGGCGTTGCCCCGCCGCGGTGGTCTAGTGGCTAAGGTACTCGGCTGCTGACCCGCAGGTCGCGGGTTCGATTCCCGGCTGCGGCGGCTGCATTTCCGATGGAGGCGGAAATGTTGTAGGCCCGTGTACTCAGATTTGGGTGCACGTTAAAGAACCCCAGGTGGTCGAAATTTCCGGAGTCCTCCACCACGGCGTCTCTCATAATCAAATGGTGGTTTTGGGACGTTAAACCCCACAAATCAATCAATCAAGGTCACGAGGCGCGCGTGACCTATTTTTCTTTCATCATGCAATCCGTCCCTTCTTCCGCTTCCAGCGCTTTCGTCGGGACAAGAGAAGAGGGAATACTTAAGGGTGGCATTCAAAACGCCGAAAATCAAAAGGCCGAACTACAGGAATGCCAAAATTTAAAACACCGGAAACAGTGATGTTCCATACTACGCCGAAGAATTCCAATTCAGAGGCATGAAAATTCCCTATTTCGGGGATTTTTTCCTGCAAACATAGACGAAATTTCCAGCAAAATTCTCTGCACAATGGTACTAATTTCCGCCCGCATCCATGCACATACATACTCTAATTACACGTGTCTCATGTACTGGTGACTTTTGAAGGCATGAAGGCACTGCCGCACAGCAAAAACATGACTTTATTTATTCATATACTGTTAGTACACTGCACATTGTGGGCTTCAAGTCTAACACTACTAGTCAACTAGAAGTCATTCCGCGTAAACATCGGAAACAAATATCAAAGATCATGCTTGCGTCGTGAATGCATCTGTACCATTTACAGCAGATTAAAGCGTTCTGTGACCGATAATTATCGCTCGTCATAGGAGAACTTAACCAGTCCTGAAATTTCCTGCAATATCACGAAGATTCCCTTTTTTACTTTGGTTCAAAATTACAGGCTAAAATTCCCCGATAAAAAGGAAAATTTCCTACACGGAACATCCCTGACCGGAAAATCAAAATGCCGAAAATACAAAAGGTCAAAAATTTAAAATGACGAAGCATCAAAATGCTGAAACATCAAAATTCCGATGTCACTCAGCTTTAGTGGAAGATAATGTATAATCGCAAGGTAAAGGTTCCACCGGCTTTGTTAGATATGCATATGCATTCACCTTCGTTTCCAATAGCCTTGTTCTTTTCGAATATGGTTCAGCCATCTGAAACTCGCGGCCATCTATGGTTGTTCGGGACTCACCCTTTAGGCCGAGCTCCTGCATGGTTCATGAGGGCAGTCCGCTTTCCTTTTCCTTCTCACAATCTGGCGCAAGGCTTCATCACTTGGAAGGTGTTGCCTTGAAGGCGCTAGTACATATGCCGTGACTTGCTGCACAAGCTTCACGGGTTCCTTGCCCGAGGCCACCGCCAAAGCTTTGCTCCGCTTTTAAATGCAAAAAAATTGTCCCTCTAGAGACATCCGAAGCATGACTAGCGTGGACCACTTTTTTTTGGACGACTTTGCAAGTATATACATTATCCATGGACTTTGTAAGTACCTTATCCATGAAGGTTGGTAATCATTCTATAGCATTACACTTGCACACCTGCCAACTCTTCCAATTTTCTCTTTTTCTCCTTCATTCCCTCGTATAGGGTGGCAAACTAGACTTAGTTTAGTTAATCTTCCCTACCTTTCTGATATATTTCCTTCTCTCTCTCTCTCTCTCTCTCTCTCTCTCTCTCTCTCTCTCGTAAAATGTACATATTTCGATCGCACGTACGATTTTATGAATCTTGTCTGAAATTTACGAAAAATATTTGATTTCCGGTAAAAAAAATGTAACTTGTCAGCAAAATTGCGTGGTCTCCACGATTGGCTACGGAGCATTGCCGTAGCTGGTAGTGGAGGCCACAAAAACGACGTTGTGCTATATTCCGCAACCAGTAGAGAACTATATGTATTGGTGTTATTATCACCACACATACTTGCGAAGTCTCCCGCATTTTCCGGGAGACTCGCGGAATGCGACAGTTTCTTGCGTGTGTAGTGTTGCCATGATAATCTCCCGAAAATCGAAATGCGTGTGCGAGATCTGGCTGCATTGACGGAAATGCAGGCCAGTCCGTTCCAGGCTTCCACAGTACAGTCCCTTACAGTAGAGTCTCAATGATGCGAAGCCGCGACAGATACGAATTCGTGAAATTCCCCACCCTGATTTATGTGTTCATTGGGCCAAAATTCGAATGTTCCGAACACTTTTCCTAATCGCGGCGTGTGATATGAACTTTAGTACCGAAACCATCGAACGAAGGCCGATCGAGAGCTGCGTGCTCGAAGCTTCAGAAGTACGCATGCGACCAGCACACGCAACGGTGCGTGTGGTTGTCGTTGCCACAACCGCTGTAGACGAAACCGCGGTCGTTCGACACGATCATGTATGGTGACGACTTTACTGACAGAACTTCATAAGTGTGCGCGCAGCCACCAGTCAAAGCAATGCTGCTTTCCGCAAGCTCTGTGGACAAAACCGCGGCAGTCGCGACCATAGATAGCATAAAACGACTTACCCCCGTATTCTAGAAAGTACCTTCACTCAACGCTTCACCTTTACTTGAGAAAGCCGATGGGAGCGCCGTCTCTAGGCGCGGCAAGTCACTGCACATCAGCGATAGTCTGCTGCGATTCTTGAGCAGCGCTGCGTCATTTTGAACCGAGCTGTGGCGCAGTGCTCAACTCTGTCAAGTGAAGGGTGAAAGTCAAGTCGAGGAGCGTTTGTGAATACGGACAGTTTTGAAGGCACGTGGATTGAAAACAAAGCTACCGTTTGCCGCAAACTTCCGAGCACAAAACCGCGGTCGCGGCGATGCGATGACGATCTACGAGCTCTGAGGTCACGTGGCTGACGCAGTGGTAGAATGAAAGGCGGTAAAGACGTAAAAAAAAAAAAAGGCTAGAAGCGTTTTGCCGTTCCTGTCCAATGAATCTAGTATCGAGCAAAGCCACAGCTTTGACCCGCACTTTCGCGATAGTCAGCTGCGCCGTGTCGTCCGTTGACGTGTGTCCCAGGAAGACATACGCGTGTTATTTTGACGGAAATATATTTTGCTAGTCGCTTCGATGACGCGAAATTTCGGCGGAGAGCATTCGCGCTCCCCCTTATAGGCTCTCACCTTAGTGGAAAACCCTACCCTCGTTTGTTCGGCCACTCCAAGCCATTATGAGACTGCAGCGCCAATATTTGCGCTTTCGTTGGACCCCCCTCCCTCTCATTGTTTCTCGCGATTTTTTTTGTTTTTTTTTTTTCTTTTGGTGACAAAAATGAAGGAAAATAATTCAGCGCGCCGATTTGACTTATGGCGGCAAAACGTGATTGTGCTTGTCGCTAAAGGCAAATCCATCACAGCTACAAATTAAAGAAATGTTGGTAACCACCGCACCCCCCCCCCCTCCCACTCGGGGGTCTCGCACCTCCAGTAGCGTATAGAAAATACATTTTTTAAAGCATCTACACACAATAATATTTGCACCAAAGTCCTGTTTTTCTCTTCTGGGAGCACACCACAACAGTTTCTTCTTCCATTTTCAATCAAATGACGACTATCTCACATTGTTGCTGCTTTTGTACTCCGAACGCTAGACAGCACTGCTATATTTTTTCTTCTGCTGACCCGTAAGAGCCGTCCTGTCCAACTGATATGCCTAACTTCACAACAGGTGAAAAATACGAAATTTCACATCAGTCTGATATTCTGATGCTGGTACATTTGCAGATTAAGTTAAACAGCTAGATCAATGGACAGTAACACGGCGGAAAATGAACAAGTGGTAGTCACAGTTTACAAAACACGTCATTTATTTTTCACGTGATTCAATAAAGTTTGCTGCGCGTTGTTTCGGCCTTCTGTATGTTCGATGTTTCGGTTTTTCGACGTTTTGCCTTTTCGGCTTTTCAATTTTTCAGCATATCAATTTTTCGTCGTTCTGACATTCGATCTTTTCATAGTTTGGCTTTTTTTTTATTTCAGCGTTTTCATAGGGACCCAATGCTTAACCCATGAACTGAGGGTCCGACCACAAGTACCTGCATTTACCTTTTCTTTTTTTCCTGAATAAAGTCTCTTCCTCGTCCTTGCAGCGTGCAACACATCTTTATAAACCTTTATAAATTTAGTGCGGCTTTCCGCGCGGACGAATATTTTCATACTCCACCACATATGTAAGTGACTCGTGAAGTTAAGGACTGCGTATGTGCGGTAGAACGAAAAATGATGCAACAATTCATCAGCATGGTCAGAAAACGCTGCCGATGTAGGTGATGGGCGCTGCTCCCCCGTTGAAGGCGTCGTGCTCCC
The DNA here is from genome assembly GCA_013436015.1 of Rhipicephalus annulatus. NCBI lineage: Eukaryota > Metazoa > Arthropoda > Arachnida > Ixodida > Ixodidae > Rhipicephalus > Rhipicephalus annulatus. The sequence goes on along the minus strand of WOVY01006080.1, from coordinate 32,937 downwards.
GCGCCAATTTTGTGAGTGTAATTCGAACTTGCTCTTTTCTTTCGTATTACTTATCTTTGACCTAGCGAAAATTCAATGCCTCAGTCTCGTGTTGCAGCATTTAGCTTCCCGACGCGTCATCGACAACCTTGAATCGTATGCGCGTACATTGTACTATCGGTCAAGCCACCGCTCGAATTTCAAGCAAAGTATTCGGAACAAAGATAAGCGCGAGTGGAGGCGCACTTGAAATAAAGGCGTTCTATGGAGTGTCCACCCTCTGAAAGCGTTGTTCTAACGCCCCCCCCCCCTCTTTTTTTTTGCACTATGTGATCTTGAATGGTTGTAAGAGCTGTTAACTTTGACTTGACTGAATAGAGCATACGCTCGTTACGGTAGCGCCTACGCGACATCTATGGCTCTCAGCGGACGCCTGGCTCTTGTGACGGGCGGTGCCAGCGGCATTGGCAAAGCAGTTTGTCAGACTCTGGCAAGTGAAGGGGCCATCGTGATCGTCGCCGACAAGCAGCTCGAGGAAGCAACCAAAGTGGCCGAGTCTTTGTCAGGTTGGCTTATTGCCGAATCAAACTTTGATGTGTAGTATTTTCTGGCATATTATGACTGATCCTATAGCAGCTAGATCCTTTGATCTCGTTGGCGTCTCGCCACAGGACACCTATATACTACCATTGGTGTCACTGAAGACGACGATAGTGGCGATAACGATGAGATTGCAGATGTCACGGATACGGAGGGTGAGCAGAGTACTTCGAGCATACCTATATGAACTTTGCATTAGAAGCAGCCGCTTGACATAATGTGAGGTTGATCTGCTCATGCTACAAATTCAAGAGATTGTAGCGCTCCCCTTATTGCAACGCACGGGTAATTTTACATTATGAAATAAAAAAACTATTTAGATTTCGCCTTTGAGCCTGATTGTAACGCGCACAGAAAATTGAGGGCTACATTTAGCGGTAAAATATCTGTGTTAAAATCATGAACAACTTCGCCTGCTTTAGAAAGGTATGCGTATCTGAATATCGGTATGCGGAGAAAGGTATGCGTATCTAGATATTGCCAGAACACGATTGACCACCTCTAGAGAAGGTGCCGGAATGAGATATGGCAGCGTTTCATGGTATACAGTAATTCGAACAGAAGCGGGACGGCACTGTTTCGACGAATGAGAAGTTTGACGAAAACCTCATAATTTAGCCGGGCATGTTGTGCAATGTGGTCACCTTAAGGACAGGTGACTGCATACATTTCTGCTTCAGGAGTGGTGGGGTCCGCACTGTTGACCACACTACTATAATTTTTCTTGTTGTTTTCGTACTTTGAATCACCACAGAATGCCAATTAAGTAAAGCGTCTATACGCACCACGTGTTAGGAAACTTTATCTGCAATGTTGTCCGCACAAAAGGACCGTTTTTCTGGCATGTGGATGGAGAGGCTGTAAACTTGAAACACAGTGAGACGATCTCGGTGCCCTCGATAGCATATATGCTTTGATTTAGAAAGAAGCAGCCTTTTACAGCCGGCCGTTGAACAACAATGGAGCTGTCAGCGACCTGTGTGCAATCGAAGTAACACGGCTTCTCAAAACGTCGGAAACCTCGATATGGGCCACAGTCGATCGGCAGACATAGTTGGAGTGCTATCACAAAGATGTAATCATACTTCTCGTAGTACATGCAATTCAACGGGAAACCGTGCCACTTCCCGTACACAACTGTATACAAAAGTAAAGACAGGATAAGTGTCAGCGGGTACGCAAGTACAAGAACAGTGTTTCCGGAGGAAATTTGATCTTATTTCACCTGCTGTCATCGTCATCATCATCAACAACAACAACAACAACAACAACGAAGGAACGAAAAGATATCATGCATAACTTCAATTTGGAGTTGTGTAAGCGTAAACTTGTTTTCTACGAAACTCCGCCGCCGTTCTTAGAGCATTCTTGTTGGGTGTTGCTGGAACGGCGTCTTTATTCTTCTCCATCTTTTTTTTTCTAGCTTTAGTTGGCGTCTGCAACCGCCCAACGGAAAGCAAAACCCGCGAACTCCGAAACTCTCGCTTTACTTCAAATTTTGTAATTTCGCAATTTTCCTGATGCCCACCACCCTTACGTCCGTTTAACATGTTGTCTTAAAGAGGGATTTTACTGCACAGTCAGGTGAAGTCTCAACCAAGCCTTCATATAAAGTGTTCTCCTCTAACATTTTTTTTTAATCCCACTGGTAAAGCGCATTCATGTGGCCACTGTATGTTCAACAAACGCGGATGTTTAGCACAGTGGGTAGCACACTCGATGTCTGAGCATGGTCCTTAAAAGCCCAACACCGTGAAGAAAGAATACTCTACACCGATTCGTCTTACGTAAACAGAGTGTGATGGATGGACATACACTGATGATGATATGTGGTTTTTAACGTCCCAAAACCACCGTTTGATTATGAGAGACGCCGTTGTGGATGGCTCCGGAAATTTCGACCACCTGGTGTGCACCCAAATCTGAGCACACGGGCCTACAGCATTTTCGCCTCCATCGAAAATGCAGCCGCCGCAGCTGGGATTCCATCCCGCGAGGCGGACACGCACTGTTCTCGTTGAATACTCTTAGATACGCGTACACGTTTAAGAACTGAAGCTTGGGGCGAGTTCGCAAGGATACGTGGTGTTAACGGCGCATCGACGATGATGAGGTGACGTAAAAAGAGGAAAAGAACGTTGCAAACTCATTTGACAGCAAAGTATGACTTGTACGAGAGAAAATAAATTCTTGAACACATCTGGTTCGAGCAGCGAATGACTGTAGGTATGTTTCTGGCGGTGATTATATGTTTATAGTTAAAACGGCATCTTGCATTCATTCGCGCGTTGACTTTCAACTTAGCAGTCGGATTTGGGTGCACGTTAAAGAAATCCAGGGGGTCAAAATTTCCGGAGCCTTCCAATACGATGTCTCTCATAATCATATGGTGGTTGGGACGTTAAACCCCACATATCGATAACTCAATCGATTTCAGGTTAGCGTCAAAAATATAAAGCAACAATCGCGAACGCTGTTGTGCAGGAGGCGCCAAGCACCATGCCATTTACGTGGACGTGGGTGACTCCTCTTCCGTGGAGCAACTGTTCAGCTGCATGAGAAGCACGTCGGCTCTGCATCTCACTATCGTAGTCAACTCGGCTGGCATTTACATCCGGACATCACTGGTGGACACCAGTGACGAAATGTTCGACGAGACTATAAGGGTGAACCTTCGGGTAAGTGGGCGTATATGAATTCGAGCCAGTGTATCTGCTAGCACGGGCTCAACATGGCTAAAACAATGGGACGCGAGGGCCTTGCTAGTTTTTTTTTCTTGAAACCTTGAAAAGTTACCACCCACGGGTGGTAACGTTTAGGGTAGTAACAGTCACGAAATGCTGGTAGGAACAGCAAATGTGGTAACTGTTACCACTCTCGCCGTTACTAACTGCGCCTACTACCAGGTTGTAACATATGTGACAAACCATTACTACCCCAAAGTTAGCAATTACGTACTACTACCTTTTTTCTAAGAGTGTACTAGCACGGGCTCAACATGGCTAAAACAATGGACGCGAGGGGCATTGCTGATTGGCTCGACCGTCCTTGTCAGTCAGCGACACTGTAAATTAAAGAAAAAAGTGTCGGAGTGAAAATAGGGAGCTAGGACATCAATATGAAAAGTCCACGTTGTGTTCATAAGCGTCTTTAATAGTTATTTTTCTGCGCTGGACGAAAATTTTACGGGTTTGCAGTCTCGAACCTCTAGAAAATTTCGCACTTGATTGGTATCACGTTTGCCAAAGTGGTCGACGGTGACGCAGACTCGTGCTCCTGATATCCTGTCTAACTACGTCTCAAAATTGTGTGAAAAATTCTTTCGGCCTCGTTTTAGATCGAAAGTTGTATATAATATATATACCTCCTGGTACAAACCAAGAAAACGGCTCGCTCCGTGAATATAACCTTTAAGCTCAACCATGTCAACGTCTCTCAGCTGGGTGAACACAGCAGAAAATCGTTCGCAGATTGTCTGCAAGATGGCGCGAAGTTTTCGTCTATGACAGAGATACTGTATATGCTACCTTTAACTCTAGTCTATGGTAGTCATAAAGCGAGATTCAATAAAGAAGAATAGTGAACATGCTGTGGGGGAGCCAAGGAAACGATGGAAAATTTTCCGATTAAATTTGGCGATTTCCATTCAAGTATATGTGTGGGTACAAGCCTACATGAAGCTTTGGGTTTTAGTGATAACCATGCAAAGCTGAACACGTCGGCGATAGAAGCAAGTAAGAGACGGTTAGAGTATTGGTGGCAGAAAAGTAAAGATAAAACACACAAAAGTGGAAAAATGAGGTCATTCTGCCTGAAGAGGCAGAGAGATGGACTATGGATCTATGTTTTTTGTCATAATAAGAACAATTTAATCGAAGTAGATAAGGCACACAGCGTTGTCACGTTTTATCGCTGTGCAGTCGCATTCACAAATCGCAGCTCTTTCTGCGGTAAAGATATGGAGGCCACACTCAGGCAAAGATCACCTAATTCAATAATCTTTCTTACCTCAATCATTCATTTATTCCACTTATCTCGCCTCTTGACATTCACAGCTGAGGCGCTAAAATCCGGTGCACATATGAGATCTCTGGTGACCCTTTCCTATACCATTACAAACATTGTTTCAGTGCTGTCAAAGTCTGTCGTGATAATTTTGTGGGCCATGTTTCGCAGCAGACGTTCAGCTTCTAACATGGCGAACAAAACAATGTGATTTAACAACAACAAAAAAGACAAGAAACGCCATGACATGATGACACCCCGCGCGGCCGCAGCAGTCACGGGCGCTGTGGTGCCTGTTCACTGTTGTTCGTCAGGGGAACGACATTTCAGATGTCGTTTTCTCGACGTTTCCCCGACGCATCGCGGTCAGTCTTCGGTTTCGAAGCGTTCGTTGCGGTAAATGGAAATGCCAAGCTACTTGTGCGCTGACGGCTGTCATCTGTCATTGCATGTGGGATCGCCGGTCTTGACACAGTACCGTCGCATACATTTACCAGAGATTGCAAGCCGTGTATAGATACGTGCTGCCCAGCCATTACGCCAATCCTAGACATATTTTTAAAAAATGGTCTTCATTGGATAGCTGAGCTCAGAACACTTTGACACTTCATTTGGCTGCGTCTGATGAAAATGAAAAAAAAAGAAGATAAGCAAAAGCATGAGACGATAACGCTATCTAGCTATAAGGCGGACAAATCAGGCTTGCTTTAAATTATTCCGTGCTCTTCATCGTGACAAAGTCAACCTAGCTATTTCGATTAGTTAATATCGTAAATTGCTTGCGGTAGCATGGATGTGCGAGTAGCTGACGTGTGCACAGATCAATGAAACGGCTGACAAATTACACACATGCGGTTCAACATCGTGTGCAAAGAACGAACTGCGCAGAGGTCGAACGCCGACCGCATAGGTATACGCACAAAACGACAAAACGACACGATATGCCTCGATTCAGCTGTATTAACTGTCTTTCTGCCTTGACAAAGCTTATGAAACGACGTGCTTTACATCCTCCGTAGCATTAATTTATCTGCAGCTGCATTTGCACGTTGGACCATTCATGTTCCTGATCCGGATGGCACGTCTATTGGCCTCCTGCGCCTCTTCATCGCTGGGCACTGGAGCTCGTAGCAGTGTCAAGTTGACTGATTGATTTGATATTTATTTATTTATTTACAGTACCTTACAGAGCCCTCGAGGGGCATTGTGTAAGGGGGGCGGTACAGATTATATGTTAGAAATATATATATACATATATATCTACACATACATAGGCAAATATTGATTATAATAGAAAATGCAGTTCAACTTGTGAATATGTAAGCAAAATACGTACTAGAAAAGTGAGTTACAGTATGTGAAGGTGAAATACAAAAAATATATTGTGACAGTAACTACAACCTAGCAATAGTGCAAAAACATCGGCAACAGTTCTATAAACAGTGATGATTACGAAGGTGCGATAGAGCAGTTTTTGGTGCATAAGTATTTTTTAAGAGTATGATGGAACTTTGTGTGGTCTTGTTCTGACGCAAGATCATCTGGCAAATCATTCCACAAACGAATAGCTCGTGGATGAGCCGACCGGTTGAAAGCGTTAGTATTGCCGTACATGCGTGATAAGCTAAAGGTGTTATGTATAGTCTACTCGAGGTTCGATAAGCTAGATTAAGGTGAACAGATGGCATCATGCTGGTGTGGATGAGTTTGTGAAATAGTGATAAAAGTGAGATGTCGCGGCGAATTTTCAGTGGGGTTTAACGTCCCAAAACCACCATATAATTATTAGAGATGCCGTAGTGGAGGGCTCCAGAAATTTCGACCACCTGGGGTTCTTTAACGTGCACCCAAATCTGAGCACATGAGCCTACAACATTTCCGCTTCCATCAGAAATGCAGCCGCCGCAGCCGAGATTCGAGCCCGCGACCTGTAGGTCAGCAGCCGAGTACCTTAGCCACTAGAACACCGCGGCGAAGTCTAGTCATGTTGAAATAGTTTGGGTCATAAGAGGTGAATTTATAACTATCACAACATCAGTGCATACAGTGCACATGTAGTTATGTAGTGACGCGCACGCTTCTAAAGACTGCGGATGGCCGGCTGTCGTAAGAGGGAGTAATGCTATCGCGGCTTTCAATTCGTGTGAGCCAAGTGACATGGCGCACGCTCACAAAAAAAAAAAACACGTAGAAAATAAGATTACCCACTGAGAAGTTCGATAAGTGACGACTATTTTTCGATCGGTGTAATGGTAGACTGAGAACTCAGTTTTATAGCACTTTCGCTAAATTCCCAAATTTTTGGTTTACAATCCCTTTAAGAACTGCTCAGTTAGGCCCACGCACTTTTTACCACATGTATGACAAAGGTGTGTGTGTTTGTGTGCTTGTTTGTTTCTTTGTGCGTGTGTGTGTGTGTTTAAAAACACGCCCAGTTGTTCACCCTAGTGTGCGCGTGTTCAAAACACATCCACATCGTCATCATGAATTTTTGTGGTGTACTTTCCATTAAGTAACTGTGCGTCTTGCAGTTGTCTGGGAGAGAAAGGCATTCTGGCTTAAGCTAGCTCAAAAGCGGGCCCCGCCGCGGTGGTCTAGTGGCTAAGGTACTCGGATGCTGACCCGCAGGTCGCGGGTTCGATTCCCGGCTGCGGCGGCTGCATTTCCGATGGAGGCGGAAATGTTGTAGGCCCGTGTACTCAGATTTGGGTGCACGTTAAAGAACCCCAGGTGGTCAAAATTTCCGGAGCCCTCCACTACGGCGTCTCTCATAATCAAATGGTGGTTTTGGGACGTTAAACCCCACAAATCAATCAATCAATCAATCAATCAATCAATCAAAAGCGCTTCTACTTCTATATGCAGGGAACATTCTTGGTGACCCGTGCAGCCGCCCGCGAGATGACGCGCTCAGAGAATGTCCTGCCCAAAGGCGGCGCGGCCATCGTGAACATCTCCAGCATCGGAGCCAAGACTGGTTGGCCCCTAGCCGCTGCTTACTGCGCTGCCAAAGCCAGCGTGGTGGCCCTGACCAAGTCTGCGGCTCAGGAACTGGCGGTTCACGGCATTCGATGCAATGCCCTGCTTCCCGGACTCACGAAGACGCCCATGACAGATCCATTGCCAGAGGAAAGCAAGGAAGAGGCTCGCTCATTGACTCCGCTTAAGAGGTTCGCGAAGCCTAACGAAATCGCAGAAGCCGTGAAGTTTCTTTGTTCACCCACCGCCAGCTCATTTGTTACTGGAGCTGTAATGGAAGTCACTGGAGGATTCTTGATGTAATGCGCCAGCCGGGGACAAACCCAGTGGTGGATTCAAGGAGAGGGGGGGTTTGGGGCGATCGCCCCCCTCAAAGCCTGTGTGACCACCCTCCCCCTCTCACTTCAGTGCTTGTTGTCCAGCTTCTATCAGCAATTAGGACAAATGAGTGAAACCTCTGTGAGCATTCATCAAGAGTATTTAATTCTATGAAGCGGTTTTTATGCTAGTAAAAACAAAAAGTCATGACCACGCCCCCCTCTCCAACAATGTTACTTGAGGCGACCCCCCCCCCCCCCCTAGAGTGAGTGGCGGAATCCGCCTCTGGACAAACCATCCCTACTGTCTTAGATGTCTACGACAAAGAAGTTTTGACTCGATTGTTGCTGTCTTCTCTGTCAGATAGTAGCACGATGCCAAATTCTTGGAGCTGATATGCTTCATTCAAGAATTCCCGCGAGAAATCTGAATTCGTGGTGTCGTCAGCTAATCATAACTTGAATTCTCCTTGGTGGGATGACGATTGCTCGAGAGACTATAGACGCAGGAAGGCAGCATGGAAAAAAAGCTTTTGTACAATCAGTGCCCTCAAATTGGAAAGACAGGTTCGTTGCAGGTGTTTTCAAACGAACAGTTGCCAAGTCAAAAAATGATTACGAAAGGCGGAAATTAGATTATCTTTCTAAACCCAAGAATAAGAAAGCGTTATTTAGATCCCTACGTAAAAAGAAAATGATCCCGCAATCAATAAATGTAGACTCAATCATTTTGTCGGCCGAAGAAATTAAAGCTTCACTAGAAGTGATTGGTAAGGGATTGTAGCAACGTTTTTCCAGCAAACTATCACCACCTCTTTCACATGCGCTAAGGGACGAGGACTTCACAGAAGTTTCCAGGTATGCATTGTCGCAGGTGTTAGCTAACTTGCCACCAGCGGCTCCGGGCCCTGACGGAGTTACGTCGTTCATGTTGAAAATGATGCATAAAAAGTGCCAAAAATACCTATTGGATATAATCAACTATTCTTCGAGAACGGCATGGCTCTCATTGGAGTGGAAACTGGCAAAGGTAATACCAATACTGAAAGTTGTGGGTAAAGGATACGTTTTGGATAACATTAGACCCATTGCGCTAACCTCAAAGTTTGTAAAAGTAATTGAGAAAATCCTAAACGTTCGAATAACAAATTTCATCAATGAGAGAGAAATTTTGAATCCATCCCAAATTGGCTTCAGATCCGGATGCTCCATATGGCAGGCCCATGTAGACCTGGAAAGTCGCATAAAATTAGCTAAGCGTGAGGGAAAATATACTGTGCGCGTCACTCTCGATATAGCAAAAGCGTACGACAGCGTTGAACATATAGTGCTAATGAACCAGCTGCACAACCTTTACTTCCCAAACTGCATACAGTCATGGATAGCAGAAATTTTACGCAATAGAACGTTTTACTGTTACAAAAGCGGCATCTCGTCTTCTGAATATGTGCAAACAAGAGGCGTCCCGCAAGGGGCCGTCCTTTCCCCGGTGTTGTTCGATATCTTTATGAGCTCTGTGCCACGGCACCAGGACGTCCACACTTATGTGTATGCAGACGACATCGCATTTTTTTCCAGCAGCAGATGACATTCATGAGCTATTTCAAATATTACAGACATACCTATCTGCCGTAGAAATGTGGCTTGATAGCTTACATCTGTATTTAAATGTCGAGAAATGTTCTGTTTTAACATTTTCTCTCAAAGACCCTTTTCACATTTTGCTCTCCTATCATCTGGATCCTATCCTTTAAGTAGTGAATGTGAAATATCTGGGGGTGATCTATGACCAATGAATGTCTTGGAAGACACACATTGAGTACATTGCGGCAAAGAGAGGTCATGCGGTGAGAATTGTAAGCAAATCAGTAATAGTCGGTTAGGTATGCGGAGAAATACCTTTATCTTAGTGTGTTCTACGTATATTCGCCTGGTGCTCGAGTTTGGGTGCGTTTTATATGCAGGGTCACCTGCTTATAAGATACATCCTCTGGTAGTCAGAGACAAGTCTTGAGACTATGCTTAGGTTTCCCTAAGTTTGCTGCAATCAAGATCTTTTATCTGGAAGCTAGGCTTCCCTCCCTTGCGACCCGTTTTAAATTGTTAGCTATACAGGCATTTCTCAGGCTGTATGAATCGCCGGTAAGGCGCTTAGAAACAGTTTTTATTGACCACCCTGACTTGTTTTTTGGACAATACTAGTCGAGGCTTTGTGTACCCCAAATTCTGGTTATACAGCGCTTTCTAGATGATTTAGACGTTAAAATTAATGCTGTTATTTTAATCAGTACCATTGACAATGGTAATAAATTACATTTGATGATATAATCCCGAAAAATTCAAAATATATGCCGCTCAGTCTTTTAGAAGCTATATTAAGAGATTACCTGGCACATACGTCAATACAAGCAGTCATAGCAACTGATGCGTCACAAAGGGAAGAAAAATATGGAATTGGTATTTTTTCTCCTGCCCTAGACTGGTCCTTTCGCTTCGCCTTCCAGATTTCGTACTCATATTTGAAGCAATTTTTTTGCGATAATTCTAGCTCTCCGTAAAATAACTGCTTCAGTAAGGTCCCGCAGTAATTTTAACAGATTCACTATCAGTATGTGTCTCCCTTACTGCAGATGAGAACTCGCATGCTCAGAGTGCTTTTAAAGCATTAGTTCCCTCGCATCTCAATCTGATCAAATTGGTCTGGGTTCAAGAACATAAGGGAATTTATATTAATTAAATGACAGATGCTCTGGCAAAGTCATCCTTAAATGGGCCTGTTATTGAGGTATTACCGGCATCAAAATTCTCGATAGGCGCTATATTGAGAAGAAAACTGCTGTTAGAGAAATTTTCTACACCTTCACTAACAGCCACACCAAAATTCCCGTACTTGTTATACCATTGGAGTAGTAAAATAGGTCAAACGCGAGGAACAAAAGTCGCAATCACTAGACTGCGCCGTCAAATTCCACAGCTAAATTTATATTTACACAGAGCTGGTCTGGCAGCCTCCCCTCATTGCCCTGCTTATGGAGTAAATGAGTCAACTGAACATTACCTCATTTATTGTAATAGATTCTCTGCTTTACGTAAAAACACTTTAGGTGCCGTTTGCCACCTTCTCGGAATAGATTTAAATGCTCAAAGTGTGCTTCTTTTGGGGCTTTGTCTCTAGGCCCCAGCGACGGGAAGATTGTTGACGCACTGCAGGAGCTCGTCAAAATTTCAAAAAAGTTGAAATATTGAAATTATTCTTCGGTAGATTTTGACTTTTCCAAATTAACATTATATCAAATACGACGCTTTATTGCATTACTCTACAGACTATTTACAATTCAACCATCAAATTCGTCTTGTTGCATCTTTATTTTATTTCTGGTAAATAGATTACGTTTAACAAGTTATTAAGAAAGAAATGCATGAAAACTATCCGGTTCTTGGCCAATCCCCCAGCGTGGGTATGCGCCACATCGTCAAGGATCTTGAATTGACTTGACCTGACTTGTACAAAAATTTTGAGCGTACGCGCAATGCGTCTGCTATTGAGTTATATTTAAGCATACGCATCTATAGGCGTTTCGTTTAACCTTACGTGATGCAAAGTCTAGCTAAATACTATACTGTGCCACTATTATTAAATAGAGCCTTCATGTTTTCAATAAACTGTCTGCAAGAGTTATTTGGCTAAGCGTCGTCGAGTCATCAACATGCCTGGACTCAATTAAATTCACACCACCTAACTAATCAACATCATTGATACACATGCGGAGTTTGTTCATGCTTTACTATGGATAATTAAGTATATCAGTATGTGAACTAGCTGTTGCTGGTATAATGGGCTCAAAAATACGCACGTTACAGCTAATGACGCGGTGTCAATTTACACATGCTGAGAAAGGTTCTGTCCATAGATACAAATATTACTCGAAAGCGCAGCTTTGGGCGGGTTATCTGGATCTCTATACTACGAAACCCCTTATTTGTCATCAAATTTACCATGACATTACACTAAAACGCAAAAAAAAGAGTTACAGAAAATTGTCACAGGAATGTTAGAGTAGCAAATGGTTACAGGAGTGTTGATTGATATGTGGGGTTTAACGTCCGAAAACCACCATACGATTATGAGAGACGCCGTAGTGGAGGGCTCCGGAAATTTCGGCCACCTGGGGTTCTTTAACGTGCACCCAAATCTGAGCACACGGGCCTACAACATTTCCGCCTCCATCGGAAATGCAGCCGCCGCAGCCGGGATTTGATCTCGCGACCTGCGGGTCAGCAGCCGAGTACCTTAGCCACTAGACCGCCGCGGCGGGGCGTTGTCGTTCTAGTACCACAACTTTACTACTAGCATGTATGAGTTACTCAGAATTTGCAAGACAAGCAGAAGCATAAGCAGGTCGCCTTCGGAAGAACGAATCGTTCCTATAGGCGCAATGGAACGTTATCTCTATAAAGGTTGAAGTATGAACAAAAAACAGAGAATAGTAGAGTAGAATGTTGGACACACCTACGCCGGGGGATTGGCCAAGAACCGGGTAGTTTTCAGAATAAACTCCTAATTATTTGATTAAATGTCAGTTAAAGATGAAAGTAGTAGTATTGTAACAAAATTGAAGATACCACCAATAAATGAGTCTCTCTGAGCTGCGTAATTCAGTAAATAATAAGCAGGAATTACAACGAAATTTAGAAAACAGGCGAGTGAGTTGGCTCTACGATCTAAATTTTTTTGAACATTAAATTAACTCCGACAAGGCATCGGCAACCTTCCCGTCACTACATGTGGCCCAGAGACAAAGCCCCGAACGAAAACGCGTTTGGATATAGTGTAAGGAGTCGGCAAACGGTACCCAAAGTATTATTCCGCAACGTGGAATATCTTTTGCAGAAAATGAGAAAATGTTCAGTTGTCTCATGTACTCCGCAAAAAAGAACAGAGGCCGCCAGACGAGATCTGCGTAAAATAAAAGACAAGAGTCAGAGTAGCGGGATAACGTGTTCAGCAAACAGTTTACCTTCATTTGCTTCCAAATTTTGAGCTTTCCAGTTTTTTTCGCGTAATTATCTGTGCGCTAATCTACTCCAGATTCTTGCATGCTGCCGTTTCATCTCATTTGAATCACCGCTGTGGGTACGTGCCATATCTTGACCTCCATCATCATCATATTCGCTCGCGGTGGTGCTCCCGATTGTCATTCACTTCGTACATCTAAGAATTTGCTGGAACAAACAGTGGTGTGTATCTCGGCAGTTAGAAATTACAATCACCAGATTACGATGCAGAATTCCGCATCTGAATTACTACCTACATCAAGCTGGACTAACAGCATCTCCGTTGTGTCTCTTTTGCAAGGAATCGGAATCAATAGATCATTTCTTTTTACCCTGTCAACGATATGCTTATCGAAGGAAAAGATGCCTGGTCGAACCAATTGAGAAGCTAGGTTTAAAAATAAACGTGGAACTAATTTTATCCTTCGGATGGCTTACATTAGGTTATAGCCACAGGGAGGTTTTCTCTGCTGTGTGCGAGTACATAATGGCAACAAAAAGGTTACCTTGTTATTATATTGTTATTATTTACGGCTACAAGACTACCTGAATGCCTGTCTTAGCACACTTGAGGATCCTGCCGCCCGGTTCTCGGCCGATCCCCCTTTGTGGGCGAGCACCAGCAAAGCTGAAGGTTCATCATCATCATCATAATTCTGTCTCAGTTGTACGTGAGCTTTCAAATCACAGCTTTTTCGGTGACACGCCTTGCTCGCACGTCGAAATGCCCCCGGCAGTGGCGACGTTGTCTCTGATCAGCCTGGTGGCCCTGAGTTTGGCCCGTGCGCCTACGTCACGGACAACCAAGACGACGCCGGCGCCGTACACGAGGCAGTTCTCCGATCTACCCGACTACGACACCTACCGCTTCGTGGAGCGCCTCAGGTCTGAGCAGGCACGACAGCAGCGTGAGCGCGACGGCAGCACCAGCGCAACAAGCCGCGCGCGCTTTCTACCTCGAATACGAGTGAGCAAGCCGGTATGGTTGAGCTTTAGCGGCAGAGGTGGACGGCAAGATCGTGTGGCAGGTGACCGTCGGCGAGCAGCCGATGATTCTAGTTTGGACCGTCGTCGCCAGGTGCTCCAGTTCATCCAGGACCACCAGGTATTGCAGAAGAGTCACCTTGTGCACTATAATTGGTTCTCTTGTCTTGCTGGTAGTTGGGATTTGCATAATAACCGAGTGTCTATAGGATTTGCAAAAGTGAGTTTTATTGTGATCGTGTGCACCAGGAGGGAGGAGTAAGAGGGGAGAAGTTGAAGAGAGGATAAGACGCCATTTGTGCAGCCTGTGTTTACTTTCTGGACTCTACTTTCGCGGTGAAGAAGACACGAAGTTACTCTTGTGGTTTACGGAGGTATACGAAGTTAGTTACAAAGTTACGGATGACGCCTATCGTACAGTTCAGTGGCCATTGTAGATAACGCGTACGTTAAGACTAGCAGACATAAAAGCGGCAAGTGTCCTTGCCCCAGTCCATTCATGGAAGTGCATTAATTCTTCAATTTAAATCCGAGTGCCGCACTTGTCCTTCCATTACAGATCATCCTTTACATAGCGTGCTCGTGCGTGCTCACGGGCGTGGTTCTGCTGGTCACGCTCATGGCCTTCCACGCTATCCGAGGCGGCTCAGGGGCCAGGAGCTCGATGCACGGCGTGTCGTACACTTTGCTGGACAGGCGGCCGCTTCTCGGCAAGAGGCGAGACGAGGACAGCGATGACGAAGAGGAGACGGCCATCGACGGCAAAAATGCGCGACAGCAACACGAAAGACGCACGGGTTCCGTGAATGGCGAATCTTTCGAAATCAGCACGTTATCCGAGATCGGCGTCGGTGATGGGGCTACCAGCTGGTCGGAGCCGGATGGTACGGGAGCGACAAGCTATCGTCATATTCTTGTCATTCTCTACAGTATAGTGCCAGAGGAAAGGTACAATAATGACGTATTGCAAGCTAGCGTTATCAGTTTAATTAATACCCAATCTTAGAGGTACTAAAAGAAGTGGGTGATGCGAATTTGACACTCAGTCTAATGACTGGCGAGCGAAAGTTTATAAGTGCAACATTAATACACCACCGTCGTCGATTCCATACAGCGACCCGCAGGTCACCGGATTGAATCTTGGCTGCCACGGCTGAATTTCGATCGATGTGATATGCTTGATGCCCGTGTAGTTTAGGCACACGTTAATGAACTCGGGGGGGGGGGGGGGTATCTTTTGGCGAATTCCAGTACGGTGTCCCTAATAATCATATAGTGTTTTTTGGAATGTAAAACCTCGATATTTATCGGCTAACATTGACACAAGACTGAAAGATTCCTAGCCAGATATGCTGATTCACGCAGTGATACAGAAAGCCTCGCAACACACGTGTCACGGGACTCATGAATGTAGAACGCTTCACCCATCGCTATTACTGTTGAGGGTTTAACGTCCCAAAACTACCATATGATTATGGGAGACGCCGTAGTGGAGTGCTCCGGCAATTTCGACCACCTGGGGTTCTTTAACGTGCACCCGATTTTGAGCACACGGGCCTACAGCATTTCCGCCTGCATCGGAAATGCAGCCGCCGCAACCGGGATTCGATCCCGCAACCTGCGGGTCAGCAGTCGGGTACCTTTGCCACTAGACCACCGTGGTGGGTGCTTCGCCAATATTTCGTGTTGCCTTATGTTGGTGCCTCGTTAAAACTTGTTGGTGTCCGAACGCAGTAGTTTTCGCGTGCACCCACTTCTATTTAAGGAAGATGAGAAGAAGGTTTCTCTACATTTCAATGAATCTGCGTGATCATCTACTATTTCGTACTTGCTGGAAGTGTTACGTACCTCTGCATTTTCAACCAAACCTCGTCTCGGTAATCATCTTTCACTGGGACGAGCTGAGACCAGCACTGTTGCACGACTCGCCCCGCCGCGGTGGTCTATAGTGGCTAATTGTACTCGGCTGCTGACCCGCAGGTCGCGGGATCGAATCCCGGCTGCGGCGGCTGCATTTTCGATGGAGGCGGAAATGCTGTAGGCCCATGTGCTCAGATATGGGTGCACGTTAAAGAACCCCAGGTGGTCGAAATTTCCGGAGCCCTCCACTACGGCGTCTCCCATAATCATATGGTAGTTTGGGACGTTAAACCCCACATGGCAATCATCAATGTTGCTCGACTCGCTATGTTTCTGAAGAATCGCTCATATTTTGTTCAGCGCACACGGGACGAGGACGAAGAAAAAAGCACATAACATTCGCTTGTTCTGTGCGCCCTTTCCTTTTCCTCGTCTCGTATGCGCTGCTTCAACCAAATATGAGCGCCGCTCAAGTTATAGCTCAAGCTTTTATTTATATACAGTCGTTCATACTCGTTGACCACTTACTGTGGCGTATGGCCGAGGTATCCCACATGGCGCACGCGTACCCCCTCCCCCGTTTTATCTGAAATTAATTTGGCCGTGTACCTGAGATTTAACGTTGTTTCGTCACTGGCTTCACACGAAAATGAAAATAAGAAAAGATAGAAGTTTCGCCATTGTATAGTAGCACAATCTGCTGCAATGCATGGGGCTCTTGATAACGTTCATTTCGCCGTCCAGTTCACTCGTGAAGCAGAGAATTGTGACACTTAAGCGTTTCTTACGTCGAAGGGACGGCAATTCGTTGGACACCACCGCAAATCTTGCGATAGCGGCAATGTGCCGAGTTTTATTCGCACCACCCATGAAACACAAGTATACTGTTGTGCGCACACTTCTTTCACACTGCGACGCGCTGTCGTCTACACATGCCCCGAGGAAAGATGAATAAACAAACATATCTTTCATTGAATAAACGGAGCTACCATATCAGCGTTTTGTCGACAATGCCCGACGCCGCATGCAGTGACCTCGCGAGAGCAGCACAAATCGGGCAACTTCTTTTGTGTGGATTCCTTACGTTCGCGGCGGGTCAGAAGCACGGTGCAGGACTTTGGGTGTTTGAATTGTATACTTTAACTCACACGAACAATTGCAAATGTGTTCCCGAAACCTATGGACCACGCCCCTACGGTCGAACAGAGCGGTGTGGTGTATATAAGGCAGCTACAGGAATTGTTGTGCCAGTTACATCGGTGAGATGGGGCGGTGTGTGCCTTACCTTCGTGGAATCTCCCACAACTTGAAAAAAAGTTGGGGAGCGGGCTAATGTAAAGGTGGTCTTTTCTGCCCCGAAAAAAGCTCTCGTACTTGTGTATGAAGGTTGTTTCCCACGCGAAACCAGGATGTTCTAAAAGGCACATAACGCTCTTTGTCACGTGCGCAGAAAATGTAATCTGTCAGATACCGCTGTCATGTGGCAAGCAATACATAGGACAAACTGGCCGTTGTATTAATGACTGGCCCCATGAACGCGCGTGTAACGTAAGAAATGGTCGCGATGGTTTTTTGGCACTGCATCGCAGCATGTGAGGCTGCAAACCACTTTTTCATGGTACGGTGATTTTAGGTAAAAACAGAAATAAAGTGTCAAGGGAGATTATTGGAGCAGACAGGATTAGTAAATTAGGGCTGAACTTCGTCAGCACGCCTTATCTCGGTCTTAGTGAAAAAGGACTGTCCTTCCTGAGAAGGGGGCGCTGCGAGCGCTCGATGGTGACGGACGCACTCCACATCGCCTCCGTAGTTTTTCTGCTATTTCTGCGGACACCCACCCTGGTACCCCTGAAACTTGGGTTTATCGTCACCGCCAAGTTCTCCGCTTGGCCTAGACAACACCTTCGTCCAGGTGGGTCCAGTTTTGACAACTTGAGGGACATCCTTCACTCCCGGCTACAACGCCGCCTCGCTAAGGGCTCTCAGCCCGATGATGGCGGCCGCCAACGTGGTTACGGGCTATGATTCTACCTCAAGCCAAGTACTGTCCATGGAGATTTCATCCTCCGTAAACACTATGCCATCAGAAGACGAATACCTCAACGACATGGTGAGACTGTGGCAACGCAAGCAAGCCAAATCAAAGTCTGCGTCTCAACAACAACGAGACGCCACAGCGGGGCGCCATTCCCTAGCCTTGCAAGGAACGCCGGCGCGCCATCCCTCCGGTGGTGTGCCTACCTCTGCTCCGTCCTCGCAGCCAGCGAAGCAACGCAAGTGGCGTCCGCGTCAGACTCCTCGCCTACCTCGCGACGACTACATCGTAGTAGTGAAACCTCGCGTTCCCTGCGAGTTACGCACATTTGTCCCGGCCGATCGCGCGGGCGACGCCATCCGCAGCTACCTCGGCGACCGGACTACCACGCAAATTCAAGTGTGGCCAATCTGGGAACAGAACATCTTGGTCTGTAGCACCACCATTTTGCCTATGGCACAGCGACTCCTCGGGGGCTTCCAGCTGCAAGTGGGAGATCAGCAGCTGCCCGTTCGAGGCCACGCCAAGGCACCAGGGGATACATGCAAGGGCGTCATCGACGTAAACCCTGCTGAAAGCCCGGAAAAGATAAAGTCTGAACTGTATTGGCCTCGAGGTACTATCCTTGCGGTCCGCAATATCGGAGATTCCGCGGCGGCAGTGGTGACTTTCGAAGGCACGAAGTTACCCCGCTTCCTCTTCTACCACTGCGTGGCGACGTATATCCGCGCCTACAAGAAAATGGTCCCTGTTTGCACCAAGTGCGGTACCATCGGCCATCGACCACCTCAGTGTCCTCACCCAACTCCAACGCAGTGTGCCAAATGTGGAACCCCCGCACCTGCAGGTCTCAATACCCATGACTGCCACCCCAAGTGCCTCCTCTGCCATGGCGCCCATGAGAGTGGGACCAGTGGCTGCACGGCAAAATATAGGAAACGCAAGCAGCCCTCAACATCTCCTCGAGGAACCACCTCATATTCGTCACAGCCAGACAGCGGCACCAAACTGCATCAGTCGGCTCCACCGCTCCACGCCGACACTCAGGCGTTCCGACCGCTCGAAGCACCAGCGGCGGTACCTCAGGTGAGCAGTTGGGTAGGGAATGCTGCTTCTAAACCTCTCTCACCCCCTTCTGTCGATCCTCCTTCTCCCGAACTTGCGGCCCTTCGCCAGCAAGTTGCGGCACTTCAAAAGCAAAATTCTCTTTTAACTAAACAACTCGAACTCTTAAATAAGCGACTTGAACCCCAACAACAGTGTACTGCAAGGCCATCCGGTATTGCCTCCTCTGTCCAGGCGGCTACACCAGCTACGTCCAAGCTTAGTCCTTGCGCTAAGTCCACTTCCATTAAACTGCCGGTTCAAGCAGCCATGTGTACTCCAGCACTCGGAACCGGTGCCGCATCTACTCCAGAAGCTCTTGAGGCTCCTGGGGCACCTCAGGTTCTCTTGCCCGCTAACCAAACTCTCCCTAGTGAAGAGCGCGCCCCGCGCATAGAGGAACGCCTTACGCGCGTCGAAGCTTCGATTGATCACCTCCTCACCAGATTCCCTGTCCAACGCATAGTAGTACAGGTTACCCAAGCTATTCAAGCCTGGGCAATCACCCAGTTTCAACCCAAGGCATCGCGTTCCCGCTCCTGCTCGGTGAGTAGTGAAAGTGCAGCTCCACGGCGTCGTCGTAAGGTGCTACCACCACCCCGCCGTCGGACAATCCGGGCTCTGTGCCCCTCCCTGCCTCTGAGGATTCCGAGCGGGACATGGAGGGCCAAATATAAAACCTAAGACAATCACGATGGCTACTAATCGTACGTCCCGTTCAAACATTGCGTCTAAATTCGAGATCATACAGTGGAACCCTGGAGGCTTCGGGAACAGGCGAAAGCGTTCACATCTTTCCCTTTTCCTCAGCTCATTTGGCTCTCAGCCGGCCGTCTTGGCGCTCCAAGAATCTGGCCTTGCTCCATCCCTTTCTGGATACTGCTCCTATGTAGGCGGCACCACCACATGTCTCCTCGTGCATAAAGCCTACACGGCGATACAGATTGACCTCGATCTGGATCTTCCTTATGACTACTGCATGATATCAGTGCTGTCTCAGTGGAGGGGCCAACCATCAATACATATCTTAAAAGTGTACTGTCCCCCTCGCCTTGCGAGGGCTTCGTTTGCGCATCTCTTCCATCGGACGTTGCCCCTCCATGTCCCGAGACGGAATCTGGCAATACCAACCTGACGCGCTTTCGCGAAATTTTGGCTTATTACCGGGCTTTGCGCCGCCTCTACCTGGACCCCGCACGCGGTTTGGAGAAAGCAGACGAACGACTGCTACGCCGCCTGCAGACAAACACCTTTATCAGTCCGGCGGTCGCCAGGCACTTTTTGCCGGAAATCAATGGCACCTGCTTTACCTGTCATGTCCTCGCCGACACATATCACGTCGTAGCATCGTGCCCAGTTAATCCCATCCCTTTCTCACCCCATTTTCCTATCCCAACTAGAGAGGCTTGGGAGGAACACCTGCTCGGCTGCTCTACCTTGGCTGCACAACGCTCCTTGGTGGAGCGCGCACGGGCAGCTTCCAGCTCCACTGGCGTCCCGGAATAGGGTCTTGCCACTCTAGCACGCCGATGGGCCACGTCGGCACTCTCTAGTATACTTTTTCTGAAATAAATGTTTTTTACCACCACCACCACCGACAACCACTGGTGATTGTCGGGGACTTTAATGCCCCCAGCCCTCACTGGGGTTACCACTACGAGAAGGCCCGGGGCAGAGAGCTCAAGGAGCTCATTTACTCGCTGAGCCTCACGCTTCTTACCGATCCGGCACAGCCCACACGTTCCGGCAACTTGGTCACGCGAGACACATGCCCCGACCTCTCCCTCACCCGTCACATCCGCGATGCTACATGTGAAAATTTAGGCGAAACCCTAGGCAGCGATCACTTTTTACTCCGCATTTCGTTCACACCGCGGCAAAAAATGCGCCAACACTGGTGCCAAGCCCGTCTCACCGATTGGACTCAGTTCAGAATGCAACCATTTCCCGCCGTCCTCTCCTCGACCGAATATGCAGCGTGGGCATCATACGCCCTCCATTTGAAACAAGCGAACACTCGCACCCTTGCAACCTCTAATGTGACTCCTGCAATCGATCCACACCTACTACATCTTTGGCACGCTCGCCGCGGGCTCGTAAGGCGCTGGAAACGCAACAACCTAATCGGAAACTTCGCGCTCGCATTGAGGCGCTCACTGCAGAGGCGGCCGCATACTCTGCACAACTTTCCGATGCTAACTGGGCAGACACGTGTTCGAAGGCTGCAAACCAGATGAGCTCTAAGAGTGCGTGGCGACTCTTTAGAAGCCTTCTCGATCCCTCCACCACCAGGGGAGAAACGCAACGCCAGCTCCACCGTGCTCTGCATGCCTTTCAGGGCACTACGGATCAACTCGTGCGAGAACTTTGTGACCGCTACATCTGCCGCACAATTGATTCCGCGGGCCCAGCATATACGTATTCCGGCGCCCCTAACAACGACCTCGACGCCCCATACACGCTTTCCGATTTACGATTTGCACTCACGAAAATGCGACGGGGCACGGCCCCTGGACGCGACTGAATCACAGTATCACTCCTGGCAAATCTTCCCGACCCAGCACACCTCTCGCTACTCCACCTTATAAATTCGATATGGGACGGCTCTCCGCTGCCAACGGAATGGACCACATCGGTCGTGACATTCATACCCAAATCGGCAAAGTCCGTTAGTATCGAGGCACTGAGACCCATCTCACTTACGTCCTGCGCAGGCACTCATGGAAACCATGGTTCGCGATCGCCTTTCCGCCTACTTGGAGGCCATGAGGACCTTTGCCGACACTATGTTTGGCTTTCGCCCGCATCTGTCGGCGCAGGACGTCCTGCTCCAGCTTCAACACGATATCATGGAGCCGACTACTATGCGCCATAACGATACAGCCGTGCTCGCTCTCGATCTCCGCGTGGCATTCGACAACGTCAAACACAGCACTATACTCACTAACCTGTCTACCACAAACTGCGGGCAGAAGACTTTCAACTACATTCGCGCCTTTCTATCACATCGCACCGCCTTCATTCGCCTTAATTCTACCGAACACGGCCCATACTTATTAGGCACGCGGGGTACACCTCAAGGGGCAGTCCTGTCTCCTCTGCTTTTTAACCTGGCGATGATGAACCTCCCCTCTCTTCTAAGCGAGGTCGAGGGAATACAACACGCACTATATGCGGACAATATCACAATCTAGACCAACACCGGCTCCTTAGCGTAAATTGAAGAACGCCTGCAAAAGGCTGCCCTTCTGGTGGATACCTACGCTGGTTCATGCGGCCTGGAGTGCTCTCCAGCTAAATCGGCTCTTCTTTCAGTCTCTCCGCTACCACCGCCTAAAATTTTTCTTCCGTCCGGGCCTGTCCCGTCAGTGCAAAATATTCGGGTTCTTGGCCTTCACCTCACATCGTCCTTGGATCCAAAGGGCACAATAGCAGGCCTCAGACGCACCAGCGAGCAGGTGAGCCGCATGATACGGCGAGTGTCTACCAAGCGCGGCGGCCTCCGCGGGTCTCAGTCCCTCCGATTGGCCCACGCGTTTGTGACCAGTCGCGTCCTCTACGCCTTGCCTTACCTTCGCCTGCGTCGTCGACACCAGCACCAGCTGGACGTGCTTCTTCGTTCAGTATACAAACGCGCTCTGGACCTACCTATTGCAACTTCCAACAGCCGATTCGCGGCTCTGGGGGTACACAACACCTTTGCAGAGATGCGCGAAGCTCATCGCGTTAACCAAATCAATCGACTGTCGCAGACGCCTTCAGGGCGCCGTATTCTACACAGACTTGGCCTTAACCCGATATCTGACCAAGACCCTCTGCAGCCGGTACCAGAGCTCTGGCGTCAAAAGCTATGGGTGGAACCTCTACCCCGTAATATGAACCCCGACCTCCATCCTGGCCGTAGACTAGCACGCTCCGCGGCCCTTCATACGCGACACTCCGATCGTCCTGGTGTTTTCTACGTGGACGTCTCGGGTCCCCCCCCCCCTCGGGTCACTTCACGGCTGCCGTGATTACAGAGGGCAAACACGTCGATGGCCTCTCCTTTCGAGCAGACACAGTAACGCACGCTGAAGAGGTTGCCATGGCTTTGGCCGCCTCTCACCCTGCCTCACGCACCATCCTGACGGACTCGCGCTCGGCCTGTTCTCAGTACCATCAGGGTTCTATTGCCCCGCTGGCGGCTAGCCTACTACAGGCAGCCTCTTGGCGCTTTAACCCTCATCCCATTCGTATAGTCTGGACCCCAGGCCACTCGGGCCTGCCCAGCAACGAGGCGGCAAATGCCGCTGCCCGCGCTTCTCCTGTCCGGGCCGTTGCCCCTCCATGTCCCGAGACGGAATCTGGCAATACCAACCTGACGCGCTTTCGCGAAATTTTGGCTTATTACCGGGCTTCGCGCCGCCTCTACCCGGACCCCGCATGCGGTTTGGAGAAAGCGGACGAACGACTGCTACGCCGCCTGCAGACTAACACCTTTATCAGTCCGGCGGTCGCCAGGCACTTTTTGCTGGAAATCAATGGCACCTGCTCGACCTGTCATGTCGTCGCTGACACATATCACGTCGTAGCATCGTGCCCAGTTAATCCCGTCCCTTTCTCATCCCCTTTTCTTATCCCAACTAGAGAGGCTTGGGAGGAGCACCTGCTCGGCTGCTCTACCTTGGCTGCGCAACGCTCCTTGGTAGAGCACGCACGGGCAGCTTCCAGCTCCACTGGCGTCCCGGAATAGGGTCTGGCCACTCTAGCACGCCGATGGGCCACGTCGGCACTTTCTAGTAGACTTTTTCTGAAATAAATGTTTTTTACCACCACCACCACCACCTGAGAATTGTAAGTTTTCACGCATAACGATTGAGGGTTTTTCGTCTGTTTTTCTGTTTTTTTTTTAATTTTGCGAGCATATATATGTACGCTCCTCGAAAATGAAATTTTGTTGGAAGTAAGCGCTCCTCTCTGTCCCTTCCCTTCTCCCGTGTTTCTTTTATTTTACGCGCTTCGTCAATAATTATGTCTTACCAACACGCCCAACTTTAGAGCACGCAAGGGACGTTGCAAAAGCCACGCATGCAACACGTGCTAAGATGTCACATTATTTGAATTTAATTGGATTAATTGACCCAGCGCCTTCTCTATTTTATCAATGCCAGCCAGATGAGCCCCATCCGGCCGTTCACCACCCTCTCCTCCAGCCCTTTCTTGCTCTCTTTCATGTGCTCCACGGCCATGAGGAAGAGAGCCCCTCTTGCAGCGCCTCACGATGCGAATAATATAATTTCTTGTTCAGTTGTGTACAGATACGTGGGGCATGCGTCTTGCATTCTTCGGGATCACAATGTCGGCGGTCGCGCGGGCTGTAAGTGATACGGTGTTATGAGATAGCCTGTCGCCGATCGTGGTGCCATGCAAGCAACCAATGGAGACGCCGCGTCACGGTGACGCCGCTGCATAACTAGCGCTGTGAGGTGGCGGCGAAATTGCTTCCAGCCACAAAAAAAGGAGCATGAAGGAACATGAAGGAATCTGACAGGCGCCTGATATTAGAGAAGAACACACGTCTATCGCGTATCCGTGAGAAAGTGCTCGGAAGCGCAGGTGACGCAAGCGGCCCTACCTAAAGCCCCCGAGTGCTACCCCTCAAGCAGCGTCGCTTCACGACCGTTTCCTGAACTAAGGTGAACCGGCGGCTCCCCTTGAAGAGCGCGCGTTTGCACTGGTATTGAATGAATTAAAGGAAGCGTTGGTTGACCACTGCCTGACGAATGGACGCATGTCTCATTTTGATCATGTGAGGAGACTTGGACGGGAAGAGTGCTGCGGCAGAAGAAAATTTGTAGAATCATGATTTATCCATCGTAACCAAACTACGGCAAAATATAAGGAAGATGTATTCTTCCACCGAATGCTATTTGTGTGCTGACAATCCCATGCGCATAGGTGTCGAAACGTCTGTCTTCTGTTATTTATATTATCGTGTGAAGCCAGTGATCAAGCAACGTTGATTATGAATTCCATTGGCTTTTGGAACATTTTTTTTTCTTCACGTGTGATTGTAAGCACAAAATGGCACTCGACCTCATTTACCTGCCACACCCCCTCGTCGGATGAACGACGTTCCCGCTATTATTCCCCCCCTCCTTTCCCACCAAAGTTATGTCTCCGCCACTGACAACAGTACCGAGAGATTCCTCTATTATCTACTTCGTTTCAGTGGAGCGTTACGTGCCAGATATTGTGTAGCTGCAAGCTGCAACGTTCGCATCACAAGACGAAGCTTTCTTCCTAAACATATTTTGCGCAGAATTATATTCTGCCCTATAGGGACGCTTCGCAACAATATCGCCTCATAATGTTCAACGTATGCTTTGCCCCAGTAAAACTTACTCTTCCTTTTCAGCGCCGTCAGAATCCATCTGGAATGACCAAGACACAGTGAACCGGGTAAGAACAGCTTACGTGATACCGCAATTGGACATACAGGGAGCCATATTTATTGTTTGTCAGCAAAGACACAATGTGACAGATGTTGGTTTGTTTCGTTGCCTCGTCAAATTACTACATTTCTGCCAGGGCTGAATCGCGCTATCTATGTCCCCCTATAGCAACAGCTTCGACGTAATATGTCAGCCAAGCGGCGCTATAGAGATGGACTAACTATGTCTAACAATTAGAAACAACCATACGATTAAGAACATTCGGTGATATATCCTACCTTGTACGTTACATATGTTCATTATTGGTATCGATTTTGCTACTGTTTCACACTAAATTTTCGCAATACTACCGACTTGAAATTCTTTGTACAGGCAACCTTCCTCAATCCTGAGCCCTTCTTATAGTTTATCTATGTAGTTAAGCAAGCCATACGCTATCGGGCTTGCAAAGAGTAGCACTCGGTTGTCGTTTGACAAATTAAATAACACATGCCTATAGCAGGGCTAACTTTTTCAGTTCCTTTGAGCACATGCTCTCTTTTTACTTCCAAGTATTACTATCATTATCATTTTGTCCACTATGTCACACTTCCCACACAGCCCACCGACGTGTTCCCTAGCCGGCTGTTGGATCTGTGCAACCAGGACACACCCCTCACTTTCCTGACTTTTCTGCCCAAGGGGTAAGTGCAGTATATACAGAAAGGACGACACCGACATCTAAAACTAAGGCGGAATTCCAGTATTTGCATGTATAGTAGCCGCCATAATAGAATATATTCGAATAAAACAAGCCACCGATGAAAAGAATCTCGCCAAACGGGAATCTGTTGCTTTATATTTATTGCGGTAAGGTATAACTTTTTATCATTCGGACTGATATGTTCATGCAGCGGTAATGCTAAAAATAAAACGACCTGTGTGTAAGTTTTAGGTCGACTGCGTACGGCTGAGGATGCAGTACGCCCATGCGACATTATCAGCAGTAACCAGCGCTTATCGTACCGTCTATACCATACTTGTTTTTGAGCAACCCTTAGTGCACAGACACAGAATGCTTGCATCATGTCAATTTGATATATGGGGTTTAGCGTCCCAAAACCACCATATGATTATGAGAGACGCCGTAGTGCAGGGCTCCGGAAATTTCTACCACCTGTGGTTCTTTAACGTGCACCCAAATCTGAGCACACGGGCCTACAACATTTCCACCTCCATCGGAAATGCAGTCGCCGCAGCAGCCGAGTACCTTAGCCACTAAACCACCGCGGCGGGGCTTGCATCATGTCAGTATATGATGTTCTTCGTATCTGGTTCGGTTTTCACGTGCCTTCAGAAGCAAGTCCATCAGCAGGCCATGGAGTAACGAATTGAGCGGAGGGCGAAAGCGGGCTATAGTGGGTATATGTCTCAAAGAAGTGATTAACAGCGCAAATAAGGGACGAATAAAAAACAGCAACAGCGCCAATTTTTGTGATTTTTTCTTTTTTTGTTCCAAGTTTGCTCTGTTCCGCGTTTTTCGCGCTGCAGTTCACTTTCACCAACGTTCACCAACCACGACCATAGCGGCACAAGTGCGCGCGTGCCAGTGCTCTAAAGTTTGGTTGTGCGCCAACTTGCCCCACGTCGTACCCTTTTGTTCTGTTCATTCATTTGAGAGTTGAGTTAAATGAGCTGCCTATGAGATAAAGTCAACCGCTTCCACTGCAGGTGCCAGGATCGATCCAAGTGGCTTGCCCACGGTCACCACAGCGAGGTCTTCCAGGTGGCGTCCCCGCTGAAGCGAACGGTCCTCAAGGTAATTCCAGTAACGGGAGTATTCACAGATCAACGTGTGGACGCCATCGCAGCAGCCATCGAGTGCAGCGTGTAAGTTGGCGCGATGGCTTAAGCAGGTTACAGTTCATGTGCCACTTAGTATACGTTTAGGCATCCGTAAAGGGCCCCGCCGCGGTGGTCTAGTGGCTAAGGTACTCGGCTGCTGATCCGCAGTTCGCGGGATCAAATCCCGGCTGCGGCGGCTGCATTTCCGATGGAGGCGGAAATGTTGTAGGCCCGTGTGCTCAGATTTGGGTGCACGTTAAAGAACCCCAAGTGGTCGAAATTTTCGGAGCCCTCTACTACGGCGTCTCTCATAATCATATTGACACGTGTTTATATGAAAAAGAACGATGATAGAAACGTTTTTGTAGATTCCAGCTAGTGGGTCAGGTGGTTGATCGGGACGACAACGAAGCAGGCATCTTGCTCTACAGCTGATCCTGAATACGCTCTTTTCGCTACCGTAAGCTGCTGTCATCTGTTGTTCGCGTTGCACTGCGACACTGGTGGAGGAGCTGGGCCGTGACGCTGCCCGATGCTTCACACTCCTAGTGGGAGCCGTTCATCCAGCCCGGACGTGCCTACTGCAACCCCTGTCCATCGATTCAGTCGTCGGCTACGAGGTGTTCCTCCAGACTGCAACCCCTCGCAGAAAACCTCTACCGGACATCTCGAAATGGCCAGCACCAGCCCCCAGCCTGTACTTCTCGGCACCAGTCCTCCCGCTCCATCCTAGGTAACGTTTTTTCAATCGCTGGAGCCTAAGCGCTTTGGTGGTGGCGCACACGAAGATGTAGAAGACTGGTTAGACCACTATGACCGTGTTGCGAAGATCAACCGCTGGTCTGCCCAGGAAAAGCTCGGCCGGGCCTACTTCTATCTCGATGACAGTGCTCGTACTTGTTACGAGAACAGAGAAGGCAACCTGTCCACATGGACTGACTTTCACCAGAAGATGGTTGAAACTTTTGCTAATGTCGACAGACGTGACCGTGCCCACCAACTACTAGAGCTGAGGGTCCAAAAACCCAATGAAACGGTCGCCATGTTCGCCGAAGACATGACACGTTTATTTCGGAGGGCCGACCCGCAGATGACTGAAGATAGGAAGTTGCGCTACCTCATGCGTGGCGTGAAAGAGCAGCTGTTCGCCGGACTTCTGCGCAACCCGCCAAGCACTGTAGAGAACTTCATCAAAGAAGCGTCGGCTATCGAGAGGGCCCTTCACCAACGCTGCCGACAATATGACCGCTTGTGCAGCAGCCCCCAAACTCAGGCCGCCGCTGTGACGTTTGACAGTCATAGCTCCTTACGGGACATGATTAGAGAGATAGTTCGTGAAGAATTGCAAAGGCTGCGGACTCCGGTAGTGGATACACCGATGGCATCTCTCGCTCAAGTCGTCCGTGACGAAATCCGTCAAGCATTCTCGACAGCTGATCCTGCCCCCGAACAACGTCCCATGACGTACGCCGCCGCCCTTCGAAGCTCCCCATCCGCTCCGCCTTCATACTACCCGCCACCTGCAAATGTTCCTTGGTCACCACCACAAGGGGAGACATCGTGGCGCCCATCCATCCAGCCCCCATACGACCAGTCGTCTTCTGGCTTGCCATGGTCTTCGTCACGTGAGGAGTCATCACGGCAACCACAGCTTCGCCGAACAGACACCTGGCGCACTGCCGACAGGCGTCCTCTCTGTTTCAACTGCGGAGGTGTAGGCCACATAGCCCGCTATTGCTGGCACCGCGCCGATCCGTCTCGCCCTCTCAGGCCACGGTTTGACATTCGACATGCCAAAGAGTACGTATCCCGCCGTGTAGATGTCGGTTCTCAAGGACCTCCGGTACCTCGACACCCCTTCGATGGCCGCCGTAACAATGATGACGAGGCTATAACTGATTACGAGCCGGTCTTCCGACATCGACCACGCTCTCCTTCTCCTGCCCAGTCACCTTCGTTGCAGCGCCGCACTTTTGCCGACACCAGAGGAGCGAGGTCACCCAGCCCACACCGGGGAAACTGAAGGCGGCGACCTCAGGGGGTAAGGTTGCAGGCTGTCAAGACGAAGAAAAAAAGCCCCCATTACTCCCACCTCAAGACGCTGTAAAGCGGACAAGACGTAATACCGACGAAACTGTGACCCCAGGCCTTACCGTTCTTGTGGATGGACAGCAAGTCAAAGCTTTAGTCGACACCGGGGCTGACTTCTCTATTATCAGTGATGACCTTGCCGTACGTCTCAAGAAAGTAAAGACAGCGTGGACGGGACCTCACTTAAGGACGGCAGGCGGCCAATTACTGATGCCTGTCGGAATGTGCACAGCAAGGCTCGACATCGGTGGCTCTACTTTCGTGGCGACGTTCGTCGTTCTCGCTTCATGCTGTAAAGACCTGATTATCGGAATGGATTTATTGAGAGAACATGGCGCCGTGATCAACATCCCTGACAGTGTCATCACATTTCGCAACAACAGCCCTACTTTAGTCGATTGTTCAGAGCCGAGGCATACGTCTTGTTCAGGGCCTTTGCGTCTGACGGATGATGATGTGGTCGTCCCGCCACGATCGTGTACGCTTGTTTCGGTGGCAGGGGATGAGCCGTTTGACGGCGACGGCATTGCTGACCAAATCAGCTCACTGATATTTAGCCACGGTATTTCAGTTGCTCGAGGTCTTGTCACTGTCACTGCTGGACGCACAAACTTGCTGCTCACTAACTTCAGCACTGAGCGCCGACATCTCCCGAAGGGTACAGCCGTCGCTTACTTTGACACAACTGCAGAAATCCAAGGCAGTTTATCGGCCCTAGACGAAGCACCTCAAGAAGAATCACTACCTAATCTTGACGTTGGTACTACGTTGTCAAGGGACGAACGAACGAGGCTTCTCGAGCTGCTAGCTGAATTCCAGGACTGCTTTTCATCGACATCACGGGTCGGTCGAACGCCGCTAACAAAGCATCAAATAATTACCCACGACGCAGCAAGGCCTATACACCAGAATCCTTATCGTGTGGCTCCAAAGGAACGGGAAGTGATACAGCAACAAGTCGCTAAAATGCTTGAAGATGATGTGATTCAGCCATCACAGAGCCCGTGGGCTTCGCCTGTAGTATTAGTTAAGAAAAAGGATGGTACCCTGCGTTTTTGCGTGGATTACAGGAAGCTGAATCAAGTGACTAAGAAAGATGTGTATCCGCTTCCTCGTATTGATGACTCCCTCGATAGGCTTCGAAACGCTCGCTACTTTTCTTCAATGGACCTAAGAAGTGGATATTGGCAGATCGAGGTAGACCCAAGAGATCGGGAAAAAAACGCTTTTGTGACGCCGGATGGCTTATATGAATTTAAAGTTCTACCGTTCGGTCTGTGCTCAGCGCCCGATACTTTTCAAAGGCTCATGGACACCGTACTTTCAGGGTTAAAATGGAAGACCTGTTTAGTTTATCTAGACGACGTCATAGTGTTTTCCCCAACTTTTGACGAGCATCTCGAGAGGCTAGAAGTTGTCTTACGAGCCATATGCTCCGCAGGCCTTACATTGAAACCAGAGAAATGCCTCTTTTGTTTTGAAGAACTGCTGTTTCTTGGTCATGTCGTCAGCTGTACCGGCGTTCGGCCTGATCCCGAGAAACTTGCGGCCGTGGCACAGTTCCCAGTACCGTCCGATAAGAAAGCTGTCAGGCGCTTTCTGGGCCTATGCGCCTACTATCGCCGGTTCATCGCCGACTTCGCACGGATTGCGTCGCCGTTAACTCGCCTCACTCGAGACGACGCCACCTTTGAGTGGAATCACGAACACCAAGGAGCGTTTAATGACCTCCGCCAACGTCTTCAAACACCTCCAGTGCTTGCTCACTTCGACGAACAAGCGCCAACAATGCTTCACACTGACGCAAGCAATGTAGGCCTCGGAGCTGTGCTTGTGCAGTGGCAAGAAGACACGGAACGAGTGATCGCCTACGCAAGCAGGACGCTAACACGCGCTGAGGCCAATTATTCAACAACTGAGAAAGAATGCCTTGCCGTGGTCTGGGCAGTTATGAAATTTCGCCCGTACTTGTATGGCCGCCCTTTCAAAGTTATAAGTGACCATCATTCCCTCTGTTGGTTGACTAATTTAAGAGATCCAACCGGCCGATTAGCACGGTGGAGTCTGAAGTTACAAGAGTTTGATATGGCGGTCATACACAAGTCTGGGAAGCGCCATACGGACGCCGACTGCCTGTCTCGATCACCAGTACAGTCAGCTTTCTCTTTCTGACGACGACGATATGGCCTTCCTTGGTGTTCTCGACGCGTCCCACGATTGCCCAACAACAACGAAGTGACCCTGAATTGCTTGATTTGATTAATTACGTGAACGGACGTTCTTCGAGGGCACCTAAAATCTTTGCAAGGACATTATCGTCGTTTTGCTTGCGCAATGGCGTCCTCTACAAGAGAAACTTTTCGTCCATCGGAGCTCCCTATTTGCTCGTTATTCCTGCACCCCTTCGAAATGAACTGCTCCAAGCATGTCACAATGAGCCGACGTCGGGTCATTTAGGCTACACTCGCACGTTGGCAAGAGTACAGCAGGGATACTACTGGCCACGACTCACAACAGCCGTCAAGCACCACGTTCACACTTGCATCGATTGCCAGCGACGCAAGTCACCTCCAAAGAGACCCGCCGGTCAGCTGCAACCAGTTCAGGTTCCACGTACACCGTTTGAACAGATAGGGAATGGATATTTTAGGACCCCTTCCTACTTCTACTGCAGGGAATCGCTGGGTTATAGTCGCAACAGACTACCTAACCAGGTATGCCGAAACAAAAGCTATCCAAAAAGAGCACCGCAGTGGAAGTGGCGAGATTTTTCATAGAAAATATTGTGCTACGCCACGGTGCTCCGACTATCGTGATCACGGACCGCGGAACAGCATTTACGGCAGCTATGTTAGACCACGTCCTGATGCTTAGTGGAACGACTCACCGTAAGACCCACTGCGTACCACCCGCAAACAAATGGACTAACGGAGCGCCTCAACAAGACGATTGAAGACATGCTGTCGATGTACGTAGATGTCCAGCATAAGAATTGGGACCGAGATTTACCCTATATCACGTTCGCATACAATACGGCTAAACAAGAGACGACTCGCATGACTCCATTCAGCTTGGTTTCACGGACGGGAGGTACGGACTATGCTGGATGCGATGTTGCCACATGAATGGGACGCTACCGACACAGGCGCTGAAGTGTTCACTGAACGCGCGGAAGAAGCTAGACAGCTCGCCCGCTTACGATCCACCAGCGACAAGACTACGACGCAGGCCGCTACAATGCTCGCCATAGAACTGTAACGTACAAAATCGGTGACAGAGTGTGGATTTGACACCCTTACGAAAACGTGGACTGTCCGAAAAAGCTGCTAAGGCGATATTTCGGGCCATACCGAGTATCGCGCCAGCTAGTGACGTCACCTACGAGGTTGTCTCCGACAGTCCCCAATGCCCGAGGCGTCGCCAGCACCAGCCTGAACTTGTTCATGTAGTGCGTATGAAGCCGTATGTGAGTGACTGACTGCACGTTAAAAATATACTGTGCGTCTGAATCAGCATCGGGGCGATGCTCTTATAAGGGGGCAAGTGACACGTGTTTATAAGAAAAGAACGATGATAGGAACGTTTTTTAGATTCCAGCTAGTGGGTCAGGTGGTTTATCGGGACGACAACGAAGCAGGCATCTTGCCTCTACAGCTGATCCTGAATACGC
>WOVY01006079.1:0-15119 GCA_013436015.1 Rhipicephalus annulatus | reverse complement strand
AGCGGGGACAACGGGTCTTAGGCCGAAAATCGCAAAACAATCGACTTTTTGAAGCTAACATTTTCGGAATCTGTACCTGTTTTTGCACCTATCCGAGAAGTTTCTAGCTTCTCGCGTCATTATTTCTGGAACAAAATCAATTTATAACATCCCTGGAGATGATGTGAGCGCCAATTGACGCTAAAATCTCGCCTATTCCGCGCCAAACTGTTGCCGTTACACACAAGCTATCGTGTTCATCTTGGTCTCGTTTGGAAGGGTCGTTCTTCTTTAATTACGCACCACCACTGGCTCGCCTTGCTCATTAGTTTTTCTAGCAAAAACGCGTCATCAAGAAGAACTAGCACGCGATTCAATGGGCTGCTTGGGGCACGTGACAAAAACCTAGGCATCCAATTGGCCAAGGGGCGCTTTCGGCGTCTGCTTCACCATCGTGATGCGCACGGACATGTGCCATTTTGTCAAGGTGCTACTGACTGCCTGCGGCAGTAAAGAGGTTCCGTGCTACAGTAATTGCGAAGTGGGTGTGGCGGTCGTTCGTTCGCTGTGAACTTCAGAAAGAGCCCCGCTATGGCTCTGGACGAGGATCACGAACTCGACGCGGTCAACGGCCGTCACCGGTGTAGGCCAAACTCACGTACGAGCCGTTGGTTGCCAACAACGTTACTGAAAACGGTTGTGTTTTGCAGCCTCATCAGTTAGAGGACGACAAGTAAAAGACAGAAGTGAAGCTACAAGAGATATCAATCTTTATAGAGAGGGAACGGAATTGCAGTCTTATCGATAAACGCGCCGATGCGCTGTTCCCCCCGCCCGACGGAAGGACTGCGCGGCGGGTTGTCAGAGTGGCGTACGCCATGCGTCAACGAACAACAGAGTCAATCTGTTCGCGGTGAACATGCTCGCCGCCCCCGCAAAAGAGGCTATTGGCAACTGGTAGACTGCTTTTAACGACGTGTTCGCAACGTTGTCGCGATTTCCGCTCGAAATTTGGGCAGTCTTACGTGAAAATGAAACTAGCACCTCGGCACTCACGTAGCCTCGAAATCGATGAGCGAGG
Source organism: Rhipicephalus annulatus (assembly GCA_013436015.1). NCBI lineage: Eukaryota > Metazoa > Arthropoda > Arachnida > Ixodida > Ixodidae > Rhipicephalus > Rhipicephalus annulatus. The sequence goes on along the minus strand of WOVY01006079.1, from coordinate 14,059 downwards.
GAACAACTTTGGTACGCGACATTTACGGGTAACTCATTCTGGACAAGCAGGAAACATCGCCGTGTTACTGTATAGCGGATGACGCACGCACATTTGTCGCACATCGCCGTCACTAGTCACCGAACTGATAAGCGGCCTCACTGCAGACTAACACACGGCGACAACTTGCTACAGGACTAGAAGAAAGGACACGCTCGTGCAAACTATCAGTCCTATTACATTGCCGGTGCATATTAACTGACTAAAGGTATGTGTGCCATGATATTTTTCCCACGGAACGGCAAATAACGTTTTAACAGCATTATATTCTTGAAGCACAGATTTTGACCACTGTCTTTTGCTTGTTCGGTAAAAGTGGACCTAGGACAGCTAGAGCTGTAATTGTTTTTGCACAATGTAGCTAACTGTGCACGAAAACAATGCTGGAAGCCTATTTTGATGGGCAGCTTCTTTATTTACTTCAATATAAAAAGTTTGTATTTGGTTACATGCAATGAATTTTACTGTGCTGTAATTAAAAAAGTACTCGTTCAATTTTCGATCAGCTTGCAGCGTTGCACTCCTTAGGCTTTCTAGCATTCATCTATATGTCAATGACCATGTAATTCTAAGTACATACATTTTTACAGTTAAAAATCTTAGGATTATTTTTTTCATTTTCTCAAGATGGCAATTTCGCACACCCTGCATGAAAATTACTGCAATATATCAGAAACTATAATAGATAGCAGAATTTTTTTTTGCATCATGAAGCTCTATGTTTGGAGCACAGAGCATAGAAAGCAGATTTTGATTTTTCTTGATGCAAGTTTTTAAACTAGTCTTTTCTGTGACCACACAATGGCCACATTCAGAGCTATGAAGTTTAGTGTACTGTAAAGTAAGAATTAATGACCCAATCAAAAAAGTGCTTCCTATGTTTTATGTCTTATGCTTTCTACTATCAATACTATGGCATTTATAAATTTTTGATGGGTGCGTACTTTTCTATTGTGGTAAGAATAGAAATTGTTATCTTATTTAATTAACCAATGAAGCTACAGAAAAAATCAATCTTTAGAATCAGGAGAACAAACTAAGCAAGCATGCCAACTTTTGTCACATTTGGTTCATAAAAATAATGAGAGAGCCCTAAGACCCATGTACCCCCTTAAATAACAAGATGCCTGATGGCTAAGTGCCTCTTCGCCCCTTAAAGCACCAAGTGTACTCTTGCACGGAGATTCAACCTAATACCCCTGTCACACGGGCACCCGCGAAGACCGTTTAACTCCCTCATCCTTACGACAACGAAGATGCGGTCCGTGTCACACGGCCACCCTTACGCAAACGAAGATAAACGGAGCGTTTCGCAAAGCACCTTCAACGATCTCTTTTCGCAGCGAAACGAAGTACTCTCGTCCCCAGCAGTCTAGAGGTCAGAGAAAAATTTTGAGCACTAAGCGGCCGCAGTGAAAGAATAATACATTTTGGAAATCTTAAACGTTCTTTCGTTGTACTACTCATTCACAACGCGTGTTTGTTTACATATATTTACGCCCGCAAGAGTTCACTTACTCTCAACACAGATGCTCTACACTCCGCGCCTCGCACGTGGTGCCTCGCGAGTCGGGCCGGCCGGCGCCATTGAAAAATATTTCGTCCATGCGTGTGGTTGTGGTCGTCGCTGTGTCACTCATGGCTGAAGAACACAAAATGTGCGCTCACGAGGCAAGGAAGCACAAGAACTTTCGCACACGGGCATAAACACAGGCAACAAAACAACTAAAAGCACAATGTGGCCAGCGTCACTAGCAGCATCGCTACAATTAGCAAATTCGTTTTTATTTGAAAATAGTTTTATGGTTTGTTTGCCTCTTACCTCCCTAATAGTGTTTTTTTGTAAAAACTCTATAATGAGGATTCACAAAAAATCAATAGAGATGAAATTAGAATACTTTTCCAAAAATCAAACAGCGCCAGCTGAGCCCCCTCGCGCCAACTGTTACAACCTTTTCATTGCCGTGTGACATTGCCACAACTCCTTCTCCGTCGAACCACCTAGGGGAGATTTACGTTGACGGTGTTCAACGGAGTTTAGTGGTGGCCGTGTGAAAGGGGTATAAGCCTAGCCAAAGTGGCCAGTGCGCATTGCGGCGTGTTTTGTATGTTGTGTCGGTAATCTTGGCAAGTTATGGGGTGATATTGAAGCTACACGGCCGCTTTAAGTTGCAAGTGATAGAGCATCTACTAAACAACGGCAACAGGGCCGCTGGTAGGCCCTTCGGAGTCTACGAGTTTTGTGTTCGCTACTGGTGACGGCAGGTGAAAGCCACCAAGACACGTTGGGCCTGCCGTATGCCTAAAACTGTGATCGATGGTAAACTATTCGTTCAGAAGGAAACTGCGGACGATTCTGTTAAATAGCCATCAGCCCAATACGACGCCCTACGCTTACCTTTTGAGGGCTCCTGTTGCGTGACGAACGCTACCGCTACGCCCACAAGCTTTGCATATGGTATTCTAATTCTCGACTATTTGCTTCCACTTTTTGTGTCTCAAACAAATGTTGCCTTGTGTTGAACCTGTGCTTTTATTGTTGAGGTAAGTTTTAATTAGTACTTCTCAAAGCTTGCTGTTAGTTGCTGGTGTGAGAATCCCGATTTGCGGCCACGTCGTTTTCTTTTTCGCTCTGTACGTTTTTGTGGAAAGTTTTCCCCGCGTAATTCTCGCCCCCCCCCCCAACTTTGCATTGGTTTTCCGGCAAAAAAAAAGAGTGCGAGGATTATGCGAGCAAATACAGTACGCCAGTTTTGGGGCATTTTTCACATCACCGATCCCCACTTTGAAGCATTTTTAGATAATTTCTCCTGCGAATTTCAGCCTAATATTTTCAGAAGTAAAATATGCCATTACACCCGGAATTAAAGAAGGGAAAGTTTTCCCGAAAACCATGACTTTTCGACCCGCGTCTCCCCTCAAGTCAGAACATGTGCAAGTTTTGTAGTTTCGCGATCGAAATCAGAGATGCTGAACTATGCTCGAAAGTTGCGCACACTACACAAATTCGGCAAGTGACAGAAAAAAATGTGCTGTGCAGCCCAAGGAGTCATCAAAGCCAGCGGCAGCTACGTCGGCAGAGCTGAGCGCGACAGGAGACCGGCAGGCGTTGCGATGCAGATGCCCGACACAATGACAGCCTTCAATCGTCACAACTGCTACCAATGGCGACACGCACCCAGTGTGCCATAAATCATCGCAACTGCCGACGAAGACATCTACACATCTCTGTGGAAGAGCACAACAGATTCCGCGACAAATCGGCGCTGCAACACAAGCGATCGCAATGGCGACCATGGTGCCATCGGAATCTGCCGATTGCAGTGGTACTTGAACAAGGCACCAAAAAACAACGTCGCCACTGGTGATTACGACAGCAGAGAATGCTGCTGCAGCAGATCTCGCAGCCGGAGAAAGCATGACTGCGACTGCTGCCTGCAGTACTTCAAGTATGCGTGATCGAGCTGCGAGAATAGACGCGACATTTTTAACATGGGCTGACCGGGAACTCGTCAAGCATCGCGCACAGCAAAAAGCAGCGGAATTTCGCTCGGTCTCGGCAACCGATCACAAAATTAGTGTTCCTGCAAGTCAGCGTGGCATCGAAAGTTCGTCAACCTCAACGCACGCCATGGTTGACCTCGACATGGTGAACAGTTTACTAAACAAATGTTGTTCTTTCCAAGTGTGTCGTGGTCAGTTGACTGAAGCTTCACTGAAGCAACTGCGGAGAAGTTGGTTCGAAATGGAGCTCGCGACAGGTTGGTGGCAGTATGTCATTGACGGCCATTTTTGGCGACACCGCGTCACGGCAATTAACGGGCGCCGTACTGCCCCACTGACCGTGAGAACGGCGGGCGCATGAAAGGGAGCCGAGAAGTGCAGAATGGGGTGCTCTTATTAGAACGTCGCCGCCGACGGTTGATCCTTTTGTAACTGCGGCGGCGTCTGCAAGGTCGCAGAAGGCCGCGATGTACCCCGAACAAGGATTAGACTACGAGACGCACCGGCTGAGAGCCAAACGGTTTGACCGTTCCCACGGTGAAAAGCGTGGGAAAACCTCTGGCGGCCAAGCCGTATGACAACAACCCAACAGGTTGTCACTCTCGCTAGTTGAGAGCCCTCTCCCAATTAAAAAGGGGTGGGGTCAAAATATTTTGGGGGCGGAGTTTCCATCAATTAAACGCGCATGATTGGACCCATGTAGAGGTCTCTTGTCTCCAAGGAAGAGAGCGAGGAGACACGAGGGGGATTTAAGCGCAGGATTTTGCCCTGCTAGGCAGACTAGTCGCTGACCAACATGGTGTAGAAACAGATCAACAAGCATCTCTTCTAGAAGTCTTTAGTGTGGCTCTGTATCGGCTGGCCACCTAAACTTAGCCGTTCGTCTAGTTGTGACGCGATATTAACGTCTGCAACGCAGACATCGGGACTTCGCCTCGAGTTAGCTCAACCTGCTCGAAGTCACCTGCAAGCACTAGCCTCCCGGAGCCACCAGCGTTGCAAAACCGCCGACATCGCAGTCGTGCCAGAACTCTCTTCGACTTCTCGCATCCGATCGTCGGGGACGCAACGCGGCCGGTCATCACACGTATGCCTTCACCTGTTTATATCTTCAAACTTTCTCCCCCGTAGTCTATTGGTGTTAGTTTGTGTAGTTTGTAATAGTTCTCTTGCGTAAGCTGATTTATTGTTTTTATATGTATTTTTTAGTTGTATCAAGTGTGATGTATTTTGTTAGTTGTATTGAAGAGTTGTATTAGACCCCGTGTGCTGCAATATCACTAGAGTAAAGTTTGTTTTGTTTTCTCACGTCTGTGATCTCTTCAGTAGGGAGTTTTAGCTTGTACGTATACTTCTTTACGTTACCGTGTTACCGGTTTACGTTTACCGTGTTACCGGCACCCGAGTTTTGGCAGCGTTTTGCTACACATACGGGAACCTTTACGTTCGTACGTAAAAGTTTACGTTCGCCGATGATGATGATCATGGATGCACAGATATTCGTTTTCTTTTAAATAGAACTTAACCAGCGCTGCGGCGCAAATATAACTTTTAACATGTAAAATTATCAAGTATTTTGGTGCTATATATTCACCTAACCCATTAAAGTTGGCTGCGTGCAGAACGCTATAAGGAGCCACCGCATAATTTTTTAAGCCTCTCTGGCTAAGCCTCTCTAGTTGAACGGTCAGCGGCTAGCCGCATTCGCAAAGAAGTGGTCGTCGATATGGCAAAGAGTGTGCTCCAAGATCCATTCCTGGCTCAAAATCTACCGTGGAAGTACATCGACGATCTATTGATATGGATCTGCTACAGCCGCAGCCGCGGAGGAACCTTCGCGAGAACGGCGTGTTGGATATCGACGGTGGATTGCTCCGTGCGTCGTCTGCTAGCCACGTCATGCTTCTATGTGCGCGTACGTCTTGGAAATTTTCAAAGTGTGGTTTGTCCAGTCATGTCAATGCGAGTGTAACTGTTTTACCTATGCCTATAACGACGTACGAGAGCATTTTATCTTTCGGATGCTTATGCGTTGTAATAAGATCAGCGAGTGCAACTTTCCAAAGTGCCGTTTATTGTCGTTGTACCCTCCATTCAGCAGAATAATTTCAGAGTTGGTGTCGCTTTCTCTTTCAAGCACATCACAAAATGCTCTGGGCATCCTCCCAAACACGAGGACTATTAAATAGTGTATAAATGCAGCGTGTTACTATAGAGACTCGGTAGCAAAAAAAAACAGGCTTTAGGCCATACATTTGGGTGCTGTTGGTAGGTGTACAATTACAGCACTGTTGTTTATTGATCGTGCTAGGAGCCTTAGTTGTGTTTATTTGGCCGTGGTATCGCTACATAGGAATATTACTACCACATAAACAGTGACACATCGGTACTTAAACTGTACTGAAAACAGAGTTACCGCGTGCTTAGATTTAAGAATGCTTAAAGAAGCCAGACATTGGAAATAATTCAGACGGCATGCCTTATATGTAATGTCGTGTAACTTAACTGAAAATTTCATCTTTGTTACATTGTCTTCAGCGTTTATGTGGCATTGTTAGTGACTGACTGAAGGCAGTAATAATTTTTGTAAAAAAAAACATGCTTGTTTCATTAATCAGGCTTTTGTTGTAGCACTGTCATGCACGTAATCAATCGATGAAAGCTTTCTGCTGAGCTCTTACATAAGATTTTATGTTACTACTGGTGCGAGAACATGTGCGTACATGTGGTAAATGCAGTATAGTGTCAGCCCCTGAGCCACTGAACGAAGCGTGGCTGCGAGTATTTGTATATGCGCCGTCGACCGCCTATCCACACTTGCGCGGGTGCGGTGCTGGCACCTATAGCCCGATCTTTGGGAGGTTGCCCGATATGACAAATTCTTGAGCCGCTAGACACCAATGGCTAAGGTACCCTTTATTGGCTGCTGTGCATCGCTTTAGGCATCTTCATAATTTACCTTGATGAGATCAGCTCCTGTGTCATCCCTTCTCTCTGCACATAACAGTATGTTAAAAACAAAGTAGTGCACAACTGTCTGACACTAGGCATGTAGCTTATGCCTTTCTTCATGACTTATCTTCAGATGAAGGGGTGATTATTTCTACAACTGTTATCTTCTGTCTTTTTAAGTGTTATGTGTTCTGGTTTAAGTGCAGTTGTTCTCTAGTGGTGTCTGTTCTTCAAGGAGTGTTTAGAAGACGCCTCTGACATTCCAAAAATAACAAAACTTGCTCGTTGTGCCAACAGAACCTAACAGCTACTCATGTCTGCATTTTCCCATTAGTCTATTGTAAGATGGTCTGTTGAAGGCCGCAATCAAGTTTGGTGAACTACATGTGTGTGTGTGTATGCACATGACAAGGTAATCATGCATGGTGGTGTTATCGGGTCGCTCCACACCTAAAAATCTCCAACTTTTTTTGTGAACCACGATGTAATGAAAATACGGGGATGAGAGACAGACACTTTGCTACGTGGAAGAAGTGAAAGCAACTACCTGTAGCAGCACCCTCTGCCGATGCTCGTGCTCTAAACCCATTTTTATTTATTTGCAACACACCTTAAATGTATTTAGAGCAAACTTTTATGCCCATTTTGCAAAATATGCAGATATATATATCCATTTTGATGCACATAGCTGGGCAATAATGGTCAAATATTTTGCAAAGGTTGCTTGTGCTGAGTCTGCGAAGTAGCGAGTGCCAAAAATGAGACACCCAATCAAAATTACGCACACGCAGAGTTTCACACCGATGGCACGCTTAATTATGCTTGTTGAGTGCTTCTGATGGGACTTGTACACGACTTTGAAGACTTCTGTTGTGTCTGTTTCAGCATATCTTGTTCACGCATACCCAACACATAAAAAGGCCCTTAAAATACTTTGTGCCTTTTAGGTTATACATTTTTAGGATTTGTGGTTACATTGATGTATATTTGATGGGATGTTTGCAGTTGCATAGATGTATATCTGTTTGGTGCTGAAAGATGTGTATACTTTATGCACGTTTCTGCAGCTGTGTGAAAATGAAGGATTGTTCAGTATTTCACCCAGTGTCGATGTTTTGAAACGGCATACAGTAGTCGAGAGTAGACAAATCATGGCCTAGGGCCATGATTTGTCATGGCCCTAGGCCATGACAAATCATGGCTCATTGCTCACTCAAAGTCGCAAAGCGTGCATGAAATTGTGACATAAACCTGGTGAAAAAAATATTTGGTTTATTTTGTTTCACATATTTCATTACTAATGTCACTACTCCACTGGGGCACTCAAGCTTTCCAAGCATCTTTGTAAAATTTCAGGTACAACAAGCATCACAGAATGTATCACATGAGACCACAAAATGAAAACTATTTTAGCCCAGCCAGAAAATTTGATCTACAAAGTGAAAGCAAGAGGCAACATCTGAACAACAGCCTTCTAAGCAATGTAAATATACATGAGTTTATTGTCTATCACATAATTAACCGACTAGATTTATTGAGAAGTAGCTCGGGGACATTCAAGATCTTAAGTACATGTAACAAATTTCCGGTACATCTTGTATCACAATAATATATCATGATAGCCCCTGCAATGATGACACTTTCTGCACAGCCAAAAAATTTCATCTAGCTTTTGACCAAGCTGGGTATGCACAACACCTTAAAAGAAATAGCCAAAGCACAATGCATTTCGTAGCTTGAGTGCGTGTCAACCACTACCATAAGAAAACAAATTATGAACAAACTTGGCACAATTTACCACCAGCATGGCCAGAAAATATATATCTCAACAAAAATTTGAAACACCGTTGCAGTGGCTAATATTCATGGACACGTGCACCTCGACTACAACAGAGGCCGACGAAAGGCCAAAGCGGAGGCTTTGATTTGTTTTTTGCATTCTTGTTGACGTGACGGAGTATTGTTATAGTGACAAGGGTCACAATTACACTGCTGTAAGAATAGACAGGTTTCAAAGCTGAAATTTCAGGCAGCATACGCATGGAACAATCAGAAATAGCAGATGAAGTAGCCATATTGTTGCAGGAAAAAAACATGCACACGAGTGCAGAGTTGGTGTTTTGACAGTATTTGTAGTGATTGCGCAGGGTGTGATCAGTCAGGTCAATTTCATCCAATCTAAGTGAGCTTTCTCGTTCTTTTTAGTGCAACATCATCCTCCCGGCAAGTGTAGCTCCATCCAGGTACAAATCATGGAGCATTAGTGAAGGCGAAGTATATATGGTTTGAGCCTGGCGACATGAACGTCACTATCGACGTGACGTAGCAAAAACCCGTCAGCTGGTGCTATTTCGTTTACCATGTCACAAAAGTGGCGTAAGGTCTTGTACGGACCAGAATGACAAGAGAGCAGTTTTTCCGCTGAGCTAACACGGCACGAGGGCGTCCAGAGCAGTACAAGAGAACCAAGAGACAATTGTGTCTTTGTGCTGATGATCGTAGCGTTGCTTTTGAGAAGGTTGCGACGTCTTGACGAGCGACCTCTTAAGCATGGACGGCCGAAGTGATTGCATCGTGGGCGTAATTGGTCGTTGAGAATATAACACCAGAGGGTAGGAATGTGTAGAACGGCAAGACAGAGCCGCAGCCATACAAAAAAAAAGAATGGGGAAAATCGAGCGGTTTCGTGACAGGGACGAAATGTAAGCAAAATGATTGTACAGTAAAGCGGTGGACAAAGTGATGGGGATTGTCGGAAACGTACATGGCCAGCATGTCAGTTAGGAGTGTGGTTTATTCGCTCAGTGAGCCCCTTCCTTTGATGGTGGTATGCGGTAGCAATCTTGTGTTCAGAAGCTCAAAAGCGGAAAGGGCCATCGTCAACCTTTGACAATAAGTAACGGCCACGATCCGTTAGTAACTGTGGAAGGGTGCTGTGGTGTAGAGTAACATCGGGGAGTAGAAAGTCCACAACATCTGCTGCACAGCTGGTCGGCATTGATTGTGCGATGGCGTATCTTGCTGCATAATCTGTCACAATGGCAATCCACCTCTAGCGAGAAAGGAAGACGGCACTGCGGCCAACGTGGTCGCGTCAAACTCGCTGCTTTATTCGATTGCCGAAGTGGAGCGGGCGGCGGTTGCCACGCCAAAACCGCCAGGCGCGTGAGCTTGTTCTAATCCTCACGCAGCTCGAGCTAGCATCAGCTGCGCGAGAGGTGCGGCGCGGTGATCGAGAGATGACAATGATAATCATGCGTATAGGCCCCCCCAGCGCTTTGCGTGATTAGAAGTGTATATAACAAATAAAGAGACTATACACGTGAACGACAATCTGCAAGGTGTCCATTTGGGAAGTCCAGTTTGTCAACATGTACTGACCATCGAGAAGCAGTGGGTCTCTGGTGGGCGACACTGGGAGTTGCGCAGTGGACGAAGAAGTAAGCGTTCGGTCGCTGTGTTTGCAACACAAGTGGGTGACAGATGACCAGCTGGGGCCAGCTGGGAGCGCACAGGGTGTCGCAAGTGAGCATTGCAGGTAGAGGTGCGTTCAGGGTGAGATGAGGGCGAGTGTACAAAAGTCGATTTGGCCCCTGCACGCGAAGCAAGAACTCAGTAGGAGGCATGACATGTGATCCAGCAGATGTGAATTCTGGAGAAGGCTCTGTGGGCGTACCTTGACTTGGGGAAGCACCTTCAGTAGTCGGTGCACGTGGGGGCGTCTTCTACCTTGTGGTCATAGTCAGATGCAGGAGTGGATGTAGGAGTGGATGGTGGACAAAGAGTGGTGCCATGAGTGGCGAACGTGTCCGATTGACCTGGTGAAGACGGGGAGTGGTAAGATTTTGGCGAGAAATTGATCTGGTTGACGATAGTGATCTGGTTCGGCGTGAAGGGCGAGAATGTATGATCATTGAGCAACAGGTGGTGGCGACTGGCATAACCGTGACGCTTGGTTTGCCATTACCGCTGACTAAGACATTGGCTGTCGGTTTTCCAGGGTGGCGGCAAGCACATGACGTTTACTGCAAAGCTCCATCGTGGTACCCAGCACATTCACCAAATGTTGCGGGAAGAGTGCAGAGGCACACGAGTGCATAGTTGGTATATTGACAATAATTTCAGCAGTTGTCCAGGGGGTGACGAGTCGCGTAATCTGCTTCCAATCTGAGCGAGCTTCTTCGTTCTCTATATTGCAACAATATTCCACTGGCCCTAAAAAATCAGGTATGCAAAGTTGTCTAATGCAAATCCGAAACAGCAATAAAAAAACTACGCTAAAAGCACGATTCCCAAGGAAGCCTTGGTCATTCTGGCAAAAGTGGGCAGATCCTAAACGTGAGCTCGACCATCTTGTAGTTCCCCACTGACATCACCAACGGAACGTGATATCCTCCCAAATAAAAACGAGACTACACACTTGATGGCCAGATACATGCTGCGCTGAACACGGACATGCCTCTCGTACAATAAGGAACATACCTCATGTATAAGGATAGGATCACTAGCTATAATGAGAAAAACAAAAGCATATGTTAACACAAGAAGGATATTCCCACTGCTTAGTCCCAACAAAACAGCAGACAGGCCATTTTCTGGGGTAACTCTAGATGAACAACTTCCCTAATCCAGTCCGTCTAAGATGGATATATTCGAACAACCATCAGGACGACACGTAAAATTCGTACCATAAAGGACGTGCAACACTCTAACACATATTATAGGGTTGTAGTTATGTTGCCAGAATGCTTGCAGTTACTCTGGAGACCCTTTCATTGAGGTTGGCTACTGCTCTGCACATCTCAAACTTTGGCGTCTAAATGTGAGCAGTCCAGCAAGCTCACGAGGCGGCTTTGAGGCAAAGTTTAGACGTTTCCCCGTGCGAGACCAAGCCAATATTGCATTAAACCTTGATAGACATTCGATAAAGTTGTATCCATAATGAAAAAATTGGAAGTGCAAACCAACGGGACACAAGAGAAGAGGACAAACAGCCCGTTGTCCCGTTGGTTTGCGCTTCCAATTTTTTCATTATGAATTTGTACCAACTAGCCCGCCTGTCAACCCTTCTGAAAGTTGTATCCTTTGAACCATAAAGTGAGAGAAAGAGGCAACATCTGAATCTCGAGCTTGTGTCCCATAGCTAAAATGTCTCAGCCTGAAGTAAAATTAGGGAAACAACAAATTCAACAATGAAGAGGAGGCTGTAACTCAATGAAAGCATATATGCACCTGCAGGCATCATATGAGGTCGGTTAGAAAAGTATCCAAACTTTGGTGGAACAGCAAAAACGGGCATTATTGGAGCATTGTAAACCTAAACACCCTCAAAGTAGTCCCCTTGGGACTCTAGAGACTGCTCTTAGAGGTGCTGCCATTGCTGGAAGCATTCTAGCACTGCTCCAGTCGCTCCCTTCATTTTCCTTACAATGAAAAACCATTGAGAGCACTGTGCATACCTCGCTCAAACACTGCATCCCAGTGACTGCCGAAATTGCCAGGCGGGAAAAAATTCACACGTGCTCACGAAGGTTCAAAATCGGCTAATGCAAGCGTGCTTATTCGAAATTCATGAAGTGCTTGCAAAAAAAAAAGGGTCGGGTACTTTTCTAACAGACCTCGTACATTTTCCACTGGCCCTATGTGAGACAGAGGGCAATGTATTGGCAACAGCAAGTGGCAAACGGGAGGCGCTATCTGCAGAGCTTGTTGAACAGCTAACAGCAAAGCATCATCAAGAGCAGCTGTTGCAGTTTTGTACAACCATAAATTGTTCATAAAATATGCATAAACCTCCATGTAACAAAGTACAAAACATCACCGATACAAATAATCGCATTGAAGGTTCTTCGCATAAAAGTTGGTACTTCTATGGCAAAACTCTCTGCAGTGCTATTCAAATTATTATATGACTTCTGTATTAGATTACCACACTGCATTTTTTTCTACTTCAACTCTTTCCAAAATTTAGAAAAATGTATTTCCCTTCAACTGTAGTGGCTGGTCTCTGTTGCACGGAAGATGACTTGACAAACGCTAAAACTACATGTTTGACCACTGGCACTAGCAGATGTTTTAGTGTATTGCCTTCCTTTGTCGATTTTTTATAAAGCGCTTGGACATTCACGTGCTAAATAAAAATGAAACTTCACCCTTAATTTTCTCCACGAATAATTAATTTCCAACTGTGAAACATGGGGTTAGAGTTCTCAGAGTGCAGTTTGTCAACCTAAAACCAAGTCATTGCACCTCTTTAATGTTCACTCCAAGGAGCCATGACAAGCAATTTTCATAATCTGTATTATAAAAGTTGGTCCTTCGCTGTTGACAAATGAGCTGGTGAAATTTCAGCACATTGGCTGAACGCTTAATTTATAAAGAGGATTGTTATAAACCTGCATGTGGCCGGGTAGCCTCACAACAGTACATGTGAACCATGACATAATAAGACACTTGCTTTGTGAGCGTATCTATTCCGCCCAACAACTGTTTCATGGTCAGCTGCAGTACAACGGAGCTACTTCAACTCTTGTATGCATTGTAATTGAAAAATTGAAGAATTTGCACTGGCTGAAGTTCGGGAGAAGACAGATCTGCATGAGACACATGACGAACCACACCCCATGGCAACATAACGGTAGCTGGCAGTTGGCGGAGTTTATAACTGGAGACTAATATAGCTGACTTAGCAATTAGATATTTTTTAATGTCGGTTTTTCATACATTTACAGGCACAATAGACGCTCTACAATATTTAGCTGAGAATAGCAGTACGGAGGGTGACCTTGTCATGGCCCCGAATAAGTACTTAGTTATGGCGGGCTTGGTTACATGGAGGTTTAAACGGATCATCTACTTATTTATGAATGACTTTATATTTGCATTCAAGCTGCGCTTCTTGATAGCTCCTGTTGTGCCTGCGCTCCTCAGCTAGCGCCTCTAGCTCAAGCTCCTTTAGCTTGAATTTTGCCTCCTGCTCCACCTGCCTCTGTTGAAGCTCCATGTTCTTTCAGCTTCCTTTTCTCCTATGGTGCTTTATCTCGAACCGGAGCGGTCCTCTTCAAGTTGGAGGCGGCGGTTCTCGATTGCAGTGTCCCGATCACAGCGGGCCTCAATGAGGGCATATGTTGCCTCAGCGTACCGCTGTGGACCTGCACAAATTTACAAAGAACAGTTAACTGTCTTAGGTTTAAATGGATGAGCAAGTGCAAACAGTTTACAAAGCACCATGATATTCTACTGAGCACACATGGTTCTTTTTAACTCAGTAGACTCTCAGTAAACTGAAATCTATTAAAGGGAATTGTTGCTTAATGAAACAACTTCATTCAACACGGTTGCTTTCGTACTTAGATTCTCCACTTTTTTTTATCTCGGAGCTACTGTTAAATGGAAAACATTTTCTAGTCTCTTCACAATCCCATAAAGAGAGTCTACTGTACAGTACTATTCCAAAACACTAGACTTATTAAACACAGGCAGGTAAATACTGTATAATAGTCAAGCTGCCTTGTACACACCAAAATTGCTTGCAACAAAATGTGCGATTACTTAAAAAAGTATT
>WOVY01006078.1:0-180643 GCA_013436015.1 Rhipicephalus annulatus | reverse complement strand
CAATAAAATAGCTTGTCTCACAGGGAAAGTCGTAAATGTTTCACATAACTTTGAATTCAGTCTAAATTCTTCAGAATAGCTGCTAATTAATTGACAGCATATTATAGTCTACAGAATAAATGCTTTCAGTTATGATGTAGACATATGCGTATATTACCGGCGAAATAAGATAGGCTATGGCCGTTTCCTTGCCCTCTCCAAAATTTTTTGCATCTGGAGACGTCCCTCACCGTTGTTACAAAGAGCAATCGCTTTGGCATAGAAAAATAAAGCCAATTCATAGAGTAATTTTTTTCAAATCAATGAATTGACCGTTTAAGTTTTCACGTGGTTGTGACCTGAACCCACTGACCGTTGTCACGTGGTCGTGAACCCACTGACCACCGTTTGTGTGGGTTGAATGAGAAGCCCTTAATTTTGGTGAACTATATATGAGAACCCAATCTCCTTTTGTACCACTGTCCAGTGCTACGCCGGATTATGGGCCCAGTAAAACGATCGATACCGGCACGATTTAGATGCTTAATAATAGAAATTAATGGGCGTCCTACCATAAAAGGTTTGCCCAGCTATAAAGAGAGTCAGCCTTAGAGGACCTGATACATATTAGGACGCGTGTGCTTTTATACAAGGGCCAGCGAGAATTCCAGAGTTATTGCTGGTAGACACCTAAGCTCTGGAATAAACTGAACTTTTTACGTTCTCCGCTGCATCTGAATGGGACATTCTCACGCCACCCTGAAAATTCTGAACCACTACGCTATGGTCTGTGCCAAGTTTTGCAAACCGCCTTAATGGGTAAAATTAGAGCAGATAAATTGAAAAGGCGGAAAGATAGCCCATCGTGAAACAAATCATCGCCCCGATGCATAATATCGAATTTAAAACGTGTACATAATGCAAAGGTACAATGATAACTATAGCATATAGGTACCTTGGATTCTTAGGCGTGCATAGGCAGGATTTTGACGTATGGCGTGAAGATCTATCAGGATGTGCGCTGTACTGCTTAGATTTTGCATTGTCCCCCGACATAACCTAATAGTCGACAGCGCTCACAAATCTAAGAACTTTATATGGCCTATACTACCACCGAAGAAGTTTTTTCACATAGTACACGTCCACATCCAAACAGGTTCACCTTGCTGAAATGCTATGTGTTATCCTAGAAGGCTGCAATGATAACTGTAAGTCTTTGAAAAGCCTTGATTACCAGAGAATAGAGTTTCGCTTCTTCTTCGGCGCATTGAACGTATTTGGTGATATCGAGGCCTTCTTCGTAGGGTCTGTTGAATATCCTGATTTCAGCGTCGTCGCCAGGTTCCTACTGTCGATCCATTCATATGGCGTCAATTGCGTGTTCACTTGGCAAGCCATGTTTTATGTGAGGGTAGCGTATGAAAGTACGTTATCAAACGTTTATGTTTCACATCCACGTGCATGTCCTGCATGTCACCGATGGTATTTTTAGATGCTGACTGAGGCGATTGGTAGGCGGGGGTATACTGTGGTCCAGAGTTGCCTTATTCGGCTGTACTTTAGGATTGCCCGAGTAAGCTCAGCTATAAATGCCATACCTCCGTCGGTGATTCAAGGCCTTTCGGGTCACCCTGATTGAGAAACTATGTATTCAACAGAAGACTCAGCTATATATACGGCACCGTCTTAGGACAGGGCTTTCTTTCTTGTGTAGTGGTTGAGGTAAATGGTAGGTATGATGATCAACTAGTTTTGAAAAGTCGACATGGGGAGTGTCCCAAGCTATCCCATTCCAGTTTGCAATGGTTGGCGAGGTGGTTCGACAGGCTGTAAAAGCCTGGCATGTCGCCGCTACACATGGAGCATTATACGACATGTACTTTACTGCCGTAACAAGCACGAATACCATAAAAGGTAGCAAAAGGTTGCAGGCACCGAGTTTGCAAGTCGAGCTAATAGACACTGCTTGTGCGGAGAAATCCAATTATTTACCTCAAACAGTGCCCTCACCAACAATTTGCTGAAGGAACAGTGAAACGCGAACGAAATGCGATGGTGGGTGAACTCCCTGCGCACTCTGGTTTCAGAGCAGCTAGAGCTGCAATTAGCGTACCATGCAAAACAACACCAATATCTATGTTGCCCTTAAACATCGTCGCTATGTTAATACTGGCACTCATTGCAGTGGTTGAAGCAGCTGGCATTGTTCGGTGGCGAATGTCTACAGCAAAGTCCTCTAAACGTTGTATGACGATTTTCTGTGAAAGCAATGGTGACTTGACAGTCAGAGCAGTGCTCGACCGACACAAACACGGATATTTTACACAACAACTATTGCTGAATGTTTTCGTCTTTCTCTTCCTCAATGCAGCAAATATAGTTTTTTTCTACATGCAGAAATGTTCCCTATTTCGCCTTGAATTAGTGCTTGCCTGTGAAACGTTTACAATATGTTTACTGCACCACTAACGCGGGGCGCAGGTAGAATTTTTTTCATAGGGAGCTTTCTCACTGATACCAAATCTGAACTGGGCAGGCAGACGTTCTCGGCAGTCATTATATGCCCTGCATGCCTTGTCGAAAAAGATAAGAAAAAGCTATCTGAAGGAGGGTCGCAGTTGCAGTGTGACCCCCTGGCTGTGTCACTGCTCATAACAAACAGCTATACTGCAATAAAATATACACATGCCTCTCGGAAATTGTGGATTCCTTTCTGTTTTTGCGTTAACGCAGCTCTTTTTTGCACATTGCTTTTAAGCATCTCTGACTTCATACTATAAGTGCTATTTTCGTTCTTTAACATAGAGTTTAATTCACACAAGAAATTTTTTGCAAAGAAGTTCAATAGAACAAGGCGTACTATTCCCAATTCATTACAAATTTGCAACAAATGTCTCCTAATGTTACTCACCGGGGTGAAACAATGAAATAGAATTGTTTGCGCGAAACATCCATTTGTTTGGTCGTGCGAAAGTCCTGAAAAAAGTGGACAATAATTTATCTTTCAAAAAAGGGGTTGGAGATCTCAATCTTACATTCTTCGCTTTTGTACGTTGTAGAAACTTTCGCTGAGAGTGACTTCAGTGTCAGTCATTTCTTCCTTGTGCTCCCCGCGGCATTCAAACTTCAAAAATTGAGTTGTTTTATAATTCCACACATCTTGATTGTTCTCCCACAACTGCAAAAAAAAAACCATGAAGAGACCGCGTTTTTTCTTTGTGTTAGGGCGAATAGGCTTACGTTTCAGAAACACGAACAACTTCAAATAACAATACATACACTTTACATGGTCAAATTTAAGAAGAATCGCAGAAAAGCATTCAAAGTAGGCATGCTTTCCAAAAAGTTTATGCGAAGTGAATCGTAAATATTGGATGAATTTACTCAGTAAATTCATAGTTACTTCTTATCTCTGTAAATGTTTGATGAGGTGCAATACTTGTTATGTCAAACAAGCCTCCTTCAGGGAAATAAAAAACCTTAATGTTGCGTTCAATATCAGAAATGGTTGCAATTGTTAGTTTAACAGGATGTGAAGGTGTGTATCTCTACTAACCTCTGGACCCCAGAATTGAAGGACGAAACTAAGTGACACCAGAGAACTAAGAGCAAAGCCCGACAACGTGGGACAATTCATCCACCAGGTTCTCTGCCAAGTTCACGAGCGTCGCGTTCCCCAAGAAGAGGGCAGAAATGTTAATTGAAAGACCTGTGCGGCTGTTAAATGAAAACGTGGCGTTCCTGACAAGAATGAAAGATTACAAGATTGTTCGACCCCAGAACCCCCGAAATTCCGGATGACAAGAAGCCCGCTTCTTTGAGCGAGGATTCAGGCATGAGCTCTTCCTGATACTAATGCAGAACCCACTCACTAGTGCTACAAATATTGTTTCTCGACCGAAGACTAATATAAAGACTTTAGACATGCGAATTCGGCGACAAAAAATTGTCGTTGTCATCAATGAAATCTAGCTGAGGATGCCTCCATCACAGCCTCAGGTAGATGCCATCTCGGATTCAAAGAGATCCATGAATACCTGGGTGTTACTCAGCAAGCACAGCCCCAGACTTTCAGCTTACTCTTAAAAGAAAAGTTTCAAGAAGTTGACCCTTTCTTCAATAAAATGTTTCCTTTGATTAAGAAGTTCTTGAGAAGTGGTACTGTAGAAACTCTACTAGAAAGTGTTTTTAAATTATTGTCTATGTACAATGAGAAATACTATTTATAAAAGCACTCAGTTATCAGGGTTTGGCCTCTCAAGGTGAAAGAACAGAAAGTAAAGACAGCTACGGTGAGACAGTATGCTACACTACAGTGGTGAAATGGGTAACGAAATTTAAAGAAGAAAGGGGGGAAAGGAAGCGAAGAGCACGTACCGAAGTAACTCATCTCACACATCTTAATAGTTTAGATTTATAATTGAAGTGCAGGGCTATTGCCTTCAAGAAGTTTAGAAACGCCTTCATCGCCATCGCGCGCGATGATTTCTTGGGTGGATGTTGCAGAATGGTTTCTGCCATGATCAGTCTGAGGTATATTTGAGCTACATCGGCTGCGAGGAAGTTCGCTGCGCATTGTAGCGAGTACAGTCACAGAATATGTGCTCTAGAGCTTCGTCGCTACCACTGTTGTCGCAAAAGTGGCTGTCGGTCTGTCCAACTTCAAAGGAGAATGACCTAATGAAAGCCACTCTCAGCATAAACAGCACACCAGATTGACGTCGATTTAGCGAAGTTCAGTAAGTATCTGAAGAAGCTTAGTGTTTGGGCAGACGTGATGTTGTTGCGCAGTCTACTGTCTTTTTGTGAGACCACTCGAAGTCGGCTGGCAGCATCGGTCCTCAATAGGGCAGTTGCCTTGACCTTGTTGCTTTAAAGAGCTGTTTGAGCAGCAGACTTCTTGAGTGGTATGGGACTGATTAGGATACATTGAATTCCGGCTTCTCTTAGACAACTTGTTTCCTTACTCCATTTAAAATATATGAACACTTCCGCTGCCCAACAGAACATCAAAATTACTCATGAGTCTATTTGCATTCATATTTCAATCACAGCCTTGGCAGATGCCCAACACACGTCATCACGTGCCACTGGAGTTGTAATATTTTGCTAAGCATCTAATGCCCGCTGAGTAAATTATATTTGATTTACTTCAGCTTCGACTTCACGTTAGACTTCATAGGATTCAACTACATTTAGAATGCGAACATCACAGCAGCAAGGCTCTGCTGGATAATCTTTGCTGAAGGAAACGTTTTTCTTATATTTCACTGCGATTTCAGATGCGTTGGGAACTTTCCGCTGCACAGAGTAGAGATGCTCTCTTGACGTAGCTCCCGTACGACGGCTAAACGAGATCGAGCAAGCTATTTGGCTACAGCAAATTCATGCATATGTATTTGAGTACGTGAACTCTATGTAGGGTTTACACAGTTATCTCACTCATCATTGCAATGCTGCTTGTGATAGACAGGATTAGGTCACAGGAGTAAAAAGCCTCGCCATGCTAGGTTTATTTTAAAAACTAAGAGCATGCCGGGCACTCCTTTTGGGAGAGTAGTTTTTTGTACCATAATTCACTCTTCTTTTAAGGTAAATCTCCTCTTCTTCAGGCACAACAGGTTGATTTCCACAGAACAGGTCAAAGCACCCCCCCCCCCCTCCGTTAACACTGCCCGAAGTAGAGTAGAATGACCCAACCAAAGAGAGTGGTTGTACAAGTCAGGAAAAACAACTGGGCCGAAATGGGGCTTTTTTATTGTTTCTGGCGGTAATAATTGCGCTCACTTTGTAAGGGTAGCTAATTAAGACTACTAGGACAAACATAACAAAAAAAAACGTTAAAGAACGTGTGCGAGCGGGAATCGACCCTCACCTTCTCTACACGCACTGCACATTTTAGCTCCAAAACAGTAACTACTGCACCACCCTGTAATAAGACGGTAGGTTAGCGTTAGCGTTCACGCCGTAAGTAATGTGTGTCATTTGCCTGCATTTTCTTGTATTGAAGTGCACATTTCAGTGCCTCCATGCTTCACAAAACCAGCCGTAATGTAAGTAACGTGTTTAATGGGTTTATTTTGGGTTTGGTGAGATAACAAACTCTATAAGGTACTTCTTTAGAGTACAAAAAACAAGATTAGCAATACTGATTATATAAGTACGCTTTTCGCGCTGACTCGTTAAGTAATTAGTCACTCCTGCGTACAAAATATCGCGCTTCTGAAGCCTACACTGAACAATTTATTTGTTTTTTTTACTCTTTTGGACATATTTGCGGTTATATAGTTCACGTTTTTGTTGACGTTCTACAAGTAAAGCCACTGGTATTTACTGTTGCCGTACGGTACGTTAGGCTTACGGCACCATCCCCCATGTGCGATGGTCGTACGGAAATATACGAATAGAACGGCATACTAATTTGCGTTGATTTCAATCGTGACTGATTGAATGAGATACTATTCGCTTATTTCACTACACAGATCCGTAGCAAAAAACGCGGATATTAGGAGTTCCGAATGCCCTCTAGTGCGCTGACATTTACCGGCAGTGGGCTGAAAATGCTGTACATGTTATTAATCGTCTCTAACGTCTCAGCGAGCAAACGCCGTAAGTTTTACTTCATATATGTATGGTTGTTAGGTAGCGATAATCACTCGCGGTGTGCCAACGCATCTAAACATAATCGAGACCAGGAGAAGAACCACGTTTTACTCTCTCATGCATGAAGAATATATGGGCATTCCACCCTCTCAAAGTGAGGTGGGCTAAAAAATAATTTCACTCTCTCATTTTATAAAGAACAAAAATGTATTTTACTCTCTGCGACGTTTTGCAAAAGTAGAAGAAGAGTCTGAAAAGTAACTTGGCCTCTTTCCCTCTTCGATACTCTCTCCAGTTTTCAGACTGTAGCACGAAAAGAAACTTTTATAAAAGCTGCGTTTTAAATATGCCGTATTCCTTAGCCAACTTTAGCACGTTTTAATCTATCTATCTATCTATCTATCTATCCACCATTGGCTTTTAGCTCTTCGGGTCGTTTAAATATTGGGATTTATACCAAAATTTGTATGACATAACATGACTGTATGACGAGCATAAGTGAATAGTCATAACATGGCAATTATGGCGTTTATGCCATTAGTGTCATGAAATACAGGCCAAGGTGCTGCTGCTCCTGCGGAGGTTTTGTTCACATGACATATCGCAAAACTGGTGTGGTATGACATTGTCCCATGGTGAACATAAGTGACTGGTTCTCACGTGGAAATCCAAACATGCGTCTAATCTGGGAACATCGCTACACGCCACGCTCATAATGCACTCGCGGTCGTTTTGCTAGTTTCACATATAGCAAACTCGGTATTACGCGACAGGATTGAATAATGAAAGTAAATGACTGATGCAAACATTATAATCATGACATGCGTGTCATGTTCTACATGCCACGCTCATTATACACTCATGGTCGTTTTTCTGGATTCACATCCACAATTATTGGTATTATTGACAATTATTGCCAAACAGCATAATCATGACATGCGTGTGGTGTGTGAACATGACTACATATCAAGGCCATGATTCACTCGCGGCCGTTTCGCTACCTTCACATATACCAATTTTAGTATTACAAGACGTGCATGCTTCAAGAAGGTATGTGACTAGTGCAAACATGATAATCATGAGGTGCGTTTCATGTAAGAACGTGACTACGTGCCACACTCAAGGTGCCAATACGCTTGGACCTGACGCGGTGTGAGAGTGCGCCATTGTTCCTTTTGTCGCGTTATGCTGGCGATGACACGCCAGGCACCGATCTGTCTGCCATATATTCACAGACGCGCGCCGAGCTGCATTTCATCTGACGCTTGAGGATCGGAGCGTGTCCGGGATCCCTCTGTCCAGAAGAGATGCAGACGCGGAGCTGTTTGGTAACGTCATCACCGCGAAATGCAGCATAACGCATTTCGCGCCAATTTGCCCGTGGGCCGCGCTGAATGACGGTCGCGCTTGCCTTCAGGCTATAGCTACTAGCGTAGCGTCGCTTAGTCCAGCGTATGCGTCAACGTTAAAAAGGGGTACATTGCGCCCTTCATGAAGGGCTCGCCACCGTTTCGCTAGCTTCAGATTACCAAATTCAATATTATGGGACGTGAATGGATGGCGAAGATATGTGAATGGGGAAAACACGATAACCATAAGATGCGTTTTTAAACGCGATAATCATGAGATGCGTTTTATGCAACATAAAAACATGCCACGCTGATGATACGCTCGCGGCTCTTTTGCTAGCTTAACATATACCAAATTGGGTATTACAAGACGGGAACGAACTACGATGGTAAATGATACTACCAAACATGATAATCATAAAATTTGTGTCACGTAAGAACATAACAATATCCCACGCTTACGACACGTTCGCAGCAATTTCGCTAACTTCACATATACCAAATTCTGTATCACGTGATGTCAATAGATGACGAAGGTAAATGACAAGTCCAAACATGATAATCATGAAATGCGTGTCATGTAAATTATGACTGTATGCTACGCTCATACGCAGGCCGTTTCAATATTCTCACATATACCAACTTTTGTAAGCGTGACGTGAATACACTACTTAGGTAAAGGACACGTAGAAATATAATAATCATGATATTCGTGCTATGTAAAAAATAACTATATTCTGCACTCATAGCGTGCTCACGGCCGTTTCTCTTGTTCCACATGTGCGAATTTCGGTAAGTTCGCTTCTGTCAGCCTTCTGGGCATTTTTTGCCCAGAAGGCTGACAGAAGCGAACAGGTTTGATGCATAGGCAAATTCAATTGCACCCGAAACGAACTTCATGTTATTGTATACATCAGGGAGAATGAGGTACTGCAGCATTTCCTTTTCAGACAACCATTAGGCACTGTTGACTTGGTAATGTGTGGCACGTGAAAATAAACCTACCAAATAATTGACTCCCTTTTTTCTTGCTCAATACTTAATAACAATGATGTTCGAGATCACCGTAGCAATAATAATTACTCCGTAGATACCGCAGGCACAGGTTTCAATGCAACGTGAATGGACAACGAATGTAGGCGACATGTCCAAACATGAAAATAATGACATGTGTGTTATGTGAAAATTCAGTAAGTGCTACACTAACAGCATCCTAGCGGCCATTTCACTAGCACCACATATATAAAATTTGGTATCAGGTGACGACAATAGACAATGAAGGTAAATGACAGGTCGACACATAATAATCACGACATGAAAGACTTGTACGGCATACTTTACGGCCGCCTCAAGACCTTGTGCTGATTTTAAGGTGACATAATAACCTTCATGATTCGTCTTTCGCATATTATCGGTTCTCGCTGTTCGTGGGTCTCACATTTTCTTATTATTCAGAATTTTAACAGTGAATCAGCTCATGTTGTCGAAAGTTGACGTCACATATGAAAATGATTATTAGCATACACAATCATGCAGAACACACCAACGCTGGAGGTGTACCGCTCGCACTACTGACAATAAAGAGATTCGCTGTATGCCTGGTGTGTTGCCCTTGTTCATAGCCGGACGCAACAGCTCTGTTGTAGGTATTCAAACAGCAAAAATACAGAGAACGCATGCAAGTATCTGGTAGTCTTCAGATGACCTGCACGCAAACGTACCTGAAGCTACCAAATTTCATAATATTCAATGGCATTTCCACTAGGTAATTCGTATGATCAACCGGGACTCTATCATTACAGTTCAAAGCAGCTCATCGGATCATGCCCATGTCTAGCTGTAGCAGCGTGCCAAGGAATAGAGTTTGATGATATTTTAGCAGGAATGCTTTATGAATAAATTACGACGCTGAGATGCTCCATCTGAACCGACATGAGATCCTGTGGCACACTTGACAAAAATTGACCCTGCTCAATAAAGTAAAATTGTTATTCCAAATTTGCTGATTTCTAAACGTTCGCTTTCGTCAGTTGCGTTTTAATGTAACTAAGAAAAACTATCGACGCTTAACTTCACAAATTTCAGTCTGCGCTAGCCAGCTGCACCAAGATCGCTCTAACTGAATAGAACCGTACAACTTCAAATTCAACAGCCAAGTCCACGCACATGCAGTTGGCGCTTCTGGGCGAAGAATACGCAAGGCTTTGGGGCAATAATCACTTCCAGATAGAGCTGCGAATTCAATTTACAGCACCATGGGAGAAAAAAATCCGAAAAATGAGTACATTAACGAGGCCACTGTGCTAGCTTCTCCACACTTGCGCTAGAGAACAGAGACGTTATTACATTAGGTTGCAGGTAGCAATTACCAGAATTACAGTCATCACAAAACAATTTTCACGGAAGCCACTGAAAAAAACGAAAAATAACTAAGTCGTGAATTTGAAGAGAAAGCTGATGCGGTTGACAATATTAAAATGTTAATCATGGCTGACAGCAATTTGTTCACGACATGCAGATGTCATTACCAGTCCGAAAGGAAGTTCGTGTTAGCGATCATTACGCAACCCGCAAACACCAAGAAGAATTGTGTTTTCTGTTTTGACTTCTTTTTTTGTGGAAATGGGGGGAGGCTATGAAACTTTTGGCGTAGATTTTTGAAGTGAACATGAAGGTGGCTGGTATAAAACCTGAAATCGGATGCTTTGTGTATGCATTTTTATTTTTTATTTATATATAACTAAATTTTAGAGTCCGCATTTTTCTAGCAGTAATTAGTCTAGCATTGATAAGTCAGCAACTGATTGATTTGTGGGGTTTAACCTGCCAAAACCACCATATGAATGATAGACGCCGTAGTAGAGGACTCCGGAAATTTTGACTACCTGGGATTGTTTACGTGCACCCAAATCTGAGCATGCAGGCCTACATTTCCGCCTCCCTCGAAAACGCAGCCACCGCAGCCGGGATTTGATCCCACAACTTGCGGGTTAGCAGCTAAGTACCTTAGCCACTAGACCACCACGGCAGGGCGAAAGTACCTAAGTTCTGGCCACGCGTTAGAACTTGCTGTTGTTGAATGCTCGTTAAGTTGCGTTGGGCAGGTCAAAAACAAAACGTGGATTTAAAAATTACTTCTCAACCTAAAAGTTATACTATAAACACTGCACGCTAATGTGATATCGTGGCGTCCACAGCTCCAGACTTATGGTGACAAGACATGAATATCGCTGCGGGGCATCGGTAACATGCCAATACACTTTGATCTCTGTCTCCCCAAGATGGAGTGGCCGACCTCGTTCTCACTACGTCGAGCGAGAGTTGCATTCAGTTATAACTGGGTGTTTGTGGAAAGAGTATGCTCGACGACCAACTTCTTGCAACTCCGACTGTAAATCGCACTAACTCTACACTTCGCCTTTTATTTAAAAATGTTGGCACTAGTAATCTGCCCTTGCACTACTCCATATACTGCAAGTGTGCTCGGGGAACACTTTAGGAGCACCCTTAGTATTTAGCAGTAATTTATCTCCGTAGTTCTCTAACTTTTAACATTGCGGCCTACATCCTCCCATTCATTGCAATTTTATACTAATGACAGTCTCATGATTATCATCATTATAGAAACTTAACCTACTTTTGTGTATACTGCAGGATGACGTATCTCGACTTCTTTTGTTCGTCGCACCTTCCGCGACCTCAATGATGCGTGAAATGTTTCCATATATCGGTATCAATATGTGAACTTATTGCTTCAAATATAAATCGGCGCAGATTTACACATAAAGATCTGTGTTTTTGCCCAGAAGGCTGACAGAAGCGAACAGGTTTGATGCATAGGCAAATTCAATTGCACCCGAAACGAACTTCATGTTATTGTATACATCAGGGAGAATGAGGTACTGCAGCATTTCCTTTTCAGACAACCATTAGGCACTGTTGACTTGGTAATGTGTGGCACGTGAAAATAAACCTACCAAATAATTGACTCCCTTTTTTCTTGCTCAATACTTAATAACAATGATGTTCGAGATCACCGTAGCAATAATAATTACTCCGTAGATACCGCAGGCACAGGTTTCAATGCACTTGAACACTTGGAACTAGCAAGCCTTCTGCTACCATTTCCGATGGAGGCGGAAATGTCGAGGCCCGTGTGCTCAGATTTGGGTGCACGTTAAAGAACCCCAGGTGGTCAAAATTTCCGGAGCCCTCCACTACGGCGTCTCTCATAATCATATGGTGGTTTTGGGACGTTAAACCCCACAAATCAATCAATCAAGCCTTCTGCTACCTCGACTGTAGCCGGGAGCCAGTTATTGCTTCTGCCAAGCTCTACTCGCATCGGTCGTCAAGATGCCACGTCACCATGTCTGATCGTCACGCCTCTCCCAGGCCAATGTGTGTTCAGCCGCGTCAGCTGAAAGTACATCACTATTGTGCTCTACAGGATGATCATTGGCTACTATCAGTTTTTCTGTCTTTGAAGTGTTTGTTTTAGTGCGCTATATGCGTGTTCTTAAAGTGGAGTTTGACGCCGAAAATTAGCGTTTTTATCGGTTCCAGCCTAGTGGTCTCAACAGAAAGATCATCAGCCTCACGTCAGTACCACCACGCCGATCGGTGGTTCTCACAGAAGTGTGCGCAGACGTGACACTGGCACTGCCGGCTTTTCAATCCAACTTCTTGTCATTAAATGCCACTTTGTGAGGTTCGGAGGACAGAATATTGACCACTGCCTCAAGGTCCACGAAGGGGCTCGAGTGAAAGGCTCAGATCGGAGCAGAAAGAACAAACAAAAGCGAGAGTGGATATGATACTACGAAGTCGTCTTGAATATTATGCTTGCAGTGAAGAAAGAAATCACGAATAAGAAAACTCTCCCAGGACTCAGCCTAAATTGAAAAAAATATTTAACAGCGTCGAAACAAAACACGTAAATTACTACAGGAACAAGGGCTCTCATTTTAAGAGCTGCAACGATTGTATCAAAAAACAAAAACAAAACTATACACCTCTAAGAAACTTTACAATTCACGTGTGTTTTGACGTCCTTGATCCCGACAAACGAAATTACAATCACGCAGTAAGCTGCTTATTTGCGTTTCACTAGGTTACTTTCAATGGCAGCCAATGCATCACCTCAAGAATTAAGCAATATCACACGCCTTATTGGAGGTTGGTATACCATAACAAAATGTGTGCTGTCAATATCTCTATGTTGTTAGTCGTGTACAGTTTGCCTCAACGAAACCATAAAAGTTGTTATAGTTCTGTAATACATTGAGTACAAATCCAGATGAATGTTCGATGAGGTGGCTGATACACAAATCGTTTAGCCAAATATTGTTACCTGTATCTCCGCGTGCGAATTAATATAGATCTTGATGAAATTCAAATCTCATTAGGGCCTTTGTTGAGAAGCTTATACCAGAGATGCCACAACGCATAGTTAAATATTACTGTCAGGCCCACTGCATTTTATAAGTGGTGTGAAGTGCATACTGTACCGTTTTGAAGTGGTTTGCTTCTGATCCTACAAGATCTGCATTCACTTGTGCATCAGAAGACTGTCCTTCTGACGCATAGCAATGTTTTCGCTATGCGTCAAAGACTGTCCTTTGACGCATAGAATACCAGCCATAGCTTTACTCTAAAGCGACAGCCGTTGTGCCAGGAACTGGGAGAGAGCGCTATATATACACCCCCTTAACGTTTCAAATGTGCCTCTCATTGGGCCTGATGAGAAAGACACAAAATTGATTACGTTTACCACAAATGATATCCGTCTTGCTAAGGTTGACAGCTTTTTTTTGTTTCAGTGAAGTATCTGTGCTGGAGCATGAAGTGAGAGGATGTTATTCAATTTAAACATATAAATGATTCTTTTCTCCTACCTAAAAACACAACAAAAAAACCCAACATCATTGGAGAAATGCATAATCATGCAAAACCGTCGGCGCGCTTGAAGGGCTAAGCAATAAAGGTGGTTGCGAAAAAGTAGAAAAATTCAAAAAAATTAAATGTACTGTTTTTGCCATGTTTTATATGTACACTAAGTGTTCTTTTGAATAAGTACAAGTATTGGGATACCAACTGGGAAATATGGAAACAACATTTAAGGCGATTTGTAGTAACATTGCTTTTTCTGGAATTTTGATTGGGCGTGCCTGGAAAGCTATTTTATTCAGCCTCCAATAAAATGGCTGGACGCTTGGTATATACCTCAAATATGTTATGACATAATTTAGCCTGTTGTGCGTCAATACCTTAATATCTAGCTTGGTGCAACTACCACCTCATACAATCAAAGATGGATATCACCAAAGGTTTTCTGTGCTAGCTTTCGTAGAAGGAAAAGTCACGATTTGTGGCAGCTGACCCTCCTTTTGTAGCAAGTTAAAAAACAGGAAATACAGGTTGAGAAGAATACATTGTAATTAGAACGTCGAAAGAAAAATAATTTATTAATATTTTTAATTATTTTATTACTAATATTTATGAATAATGTTTTAATATTTTATTACACTATTTAATAAGAATTTATTCGGTGTGGACATGACTCTACTGAACGCCGACGTAGTGCAATCTTTGGTGAAAGCCTCACACGCTTTTAAAGAACGTCATGAAGGAAGTAAGTACACATAATACAGGCCGGTACATACTGCATGAATGTCACTGCTGAGAAATAGTAAGAAGCTTTCTTTCCTTTTTATCTGATCATGGAGTGGGACAGTCACTCAACTATTCTTCTCAGGCTTGTGCAAGCACTGCTTGGCCGCTCCTTATGGGGTCATATGGATCAACAGTTCATTTATTTTATTCACCCGCCCTTCCTGAGCCTCTATCGTTATAGTCCTAATTATTGATAACTGTCATATTTGGTGAACTTTGGTCTGCATTTACACGCATGCCTTTTCATAGTCCCTCTCTAACAAGCCTACATCGCACATAGTCTTGATGTTCCTTTGACAGCCCCTTGACCTCTGTATAAACTTTCCTCGCGTGTCCATTTCGCACGAGCCCAATAGAAATATTAAGACGGGGACACCGCAAAATATTTCTTGTGGCTCATGACCACCGAACTCCTGCCGGCGCGTAATCTTGGCGGCTATCGGTGCGAAGAAGTGTGATTGCTGCCTCGCTGTCACGTCAACCGGAAAACCGGGGTATTAAATTTCGAGCATTTGTTGGCGTATATCAAGCACTTTGACCCTATCTATCTATCTATCTATCTATCTATCTATCTATCTATCTATCTATCTATCTATCTATCTATCTATCTATCTATCTAACCAACTACGTGTACCTATATATCACCGTATAAAGCATACCACTCTCGGTCTCTCCCTAGTTCAGGAGTCGATACGCGTACTATAAATCATCGCATATAATATACGACAATATATACTACTTAAATCGCATTTACCAAGATGTGGATGAAAATTAGCATGAAGTGGCAAGAAAGCTTGACAAATAAGATTGGCTGGTGATGACATATTCATCTTGAATATCTGTTCCCTTAGTCATCAAACCTTCTCCTGCAGACATATGTGGCACATACCGTTGGATGCCAATGCAGGGATATCTCCAAACGGCGCTCTGTAACGATATAACGTTAAAATGTGCACAGCTTGTACAGCCGCGGCCATGTCTGTTTAGAGCGCGCGAGGATCTGGTTTTCACTCCCCGCGGCGAGATCTCGAGTCCGTTTCGGGCTCCGATTTTGTCAGCCTGACAGCTAGGCCATGCATTCTTCTGATAAAGCACTTCAGAGTCCGAATCTACCCTAAGGTTTTGCCCCGCATTGCGAAAACCGGCTGTTCTGGTGCTCTACACTGACGTGGCCGCGGCTTTACTATTTGTGCAAGGCTGGACCACACAGAGGAGCTATTGTTCGACCTAGCTTCATTTGTGCTTTTGTTAGTAATGTTATAATATGAATGAACTTCTTCATTATTCTACAGTTTTGATCGAGTCCACACACTACGCACGTGCTACTTGATTCCGGATGGAAAATGTCAAGGCAGTAGTAGTTATGTGATATGATTTTAGTCATGTGAGAGAAAAGTACAACCTAGATATAGTTGCAATTTTTCTTTGACTTGAGTAAACGTTTATTCAGGTGCTGCGGTTACCCCACACCGCCAACTTTTTCCGAAGTCAATAACGGAAGCGTGTCGCTTCAATGTTTACGCGAAGTTATGGGACTTTAGACGCATGACAAGTTACGGAGTGTTCCGTGATTTTTATTCACCTATCCTTATTGCTGCAAGTTTCGTGCTGTAGTCGTGTGACTAGATTATGTGGGATTTCAGTCACGTGCAAGTGCCGGCATTGCAAACGCTAAACTGTAGTTAAACGAAAAAAACTATCATTATTATAAAACATTTCATAGCATGAGAAAGTCCCTAAATTTGTTTCTCTAAAAAGCAAGGACACTTGAGCTTGTCCACTTTTTTTACGTCACAAAATTTCTTGAACTTGTACGATTTCTTCTACAATTTGATGAAGCATTTTATTTAATCCTACTTTCCTTTCTTCGGGGAAAGTGCATTTGCGTATACTGCAATAGGCTCGAATATATAGCCTGTGGTTCAGCGGTGTGCGTGCCTTTCAACGTAGTGATCGTTCCTTATGCGATGTGAAGCTCCTCGTCGCAGAAAGTTGCAAACGATATCACTGCCTTTCGTCCGCGGAGTTTCAGCGACTCGTGGATCGTGATGAAAATGGGGCGATTGGTCATAGGAGGGCCTACCATGTCAATGTCTACCTTAGTATCTTCATTTGAGTTGTTTGTAAAATACATATTCATATTGGCACAGCATCATGCTCGCAAGCGGACACTTGGTTCAAAAAGGATGCAAAAGTCCCCTCAGCATGAAACCGTAGAATTTCAGTATGGCTGACTAAGGTTTAGCTTATATCAGCCAAGCTAAGGTGAAGCTTATATTACCTAAATAGCCCCTAAATAACGTTCCATGTCGTGGCACCACGCCATGCCTATGTGCCACTGCTTAAGTGCAGTGTTTCACAACGTCAGCGACGGGATTGTAACATTTTTGTAACAAACTGACCAAATAATTTTACCTCCTCATACAAATTTTCATTTATCTAGAGTTAAGTGGTCGATCATGAGAGCACCGCGACGTAAGTGGCTAGATAAATAAATAAATAGATAGATAGATAGATAAATAGATAGATAGATAGATAGATAGGTGCTCAAAGTTCTCACACTGCGCAAAGAAATGCTTCGGAATGAAAAAAAAACACAGTAGCATTGGCTCAGCCGCTGCGGTGTATTTAGTGGTATCAATTATCATGGTATCGCGTGCGGAAAATTATTGATGTTCATGACATAAACTTCTATGACTAACTCATCCAAAGTTCAGGCTAAAGGACACATTTTCAAACAGTGAACGCCAGGAGACCGAGCCCTTCTGTGCTGACAGCAGTAAATTTTTGTGATTAATAGCCTTTGTTAATTGTGCTCGCTACATTCATTCATCTTAAGATTACTTTTATTACCGTTCTATAATGACTGTTCGAGATTGTGCCCACATCAGTGAGGAATTTGTCGTGAAAGGTCGTTTTCAAGAGTACATGCCTACTGTAGATATGTTTAGCATGACTTGGTGATAAATAATGTATTGCAATGTGGATGCCATTGTTTCTGCGCGTTTTCTCCGAAATTGATAACATCAGAATACATGCTTATAACTTCGAATATAGTTAGGCTCATGCGCATAAAAAGTAGAGTGTTACACGTTTTTGCGATAATGGTCTTCACAATATTAGTGGTCAAGGTATCTCTTATCCACAATTATATGATTCACATGTTGACATGACTTACATAACACAGTTCTTCTAAGATGCGTTTTTATTACGAACGTTGGAGATTTCTAGCAGATGAACTCTGTAACGAAACAGAAGAAATCCCCCGTACATGAGACTTTACACGCTGCGTAGAAGGTTTTAGGAAAGCTGCGAAACGATGCTCAAAGAATCGCGACCGAAAAAGTGCAAGAGAACACCCAGTATTCATTACTTTTTATTTTGATTGCGTTACGTCTTCTAAATTGATATACGTCATTTGGAGCGTGAATATCGCAATAAATATTGACAACAGGGCTAACTGCTGTCGTAAATGCACACCGGTACTTCCTGCTTCCATATTCCAGACAGACCAACAAGGTCTCTTCACTGTAAAAGCTGAATAAATCTAATTTACGAACGCACCTTTCAGGAAAGCATAACATAGCCAACTCTAGAATTTGAGTTTCCTTGTGCCTTCTGGGGCTCTGCCATCCAGTGTGGTGTGAAAATTGTTCAATTTACCATTCTCTCACGAATTCAAACGGCGCTGAATCAAAGCACTCGCATAGTTCCATTTCTCTTTGAATAACGCGTTTTAGTAGCTAACACGGTGTACTGAAAAGCAAACAGAAGGAAAGTGTAAATTTAGGCATTTGTTTCCTTTGTTTGATAGAAAAATAAAAATAAAATATATTATTACCAAGCGCAGTATGAGGGATTCTATTAGAAGTACTTGCAGGGTAATTGAGAAAATAAGTAAAGCTAACTAAAACATAACTTGCGACCGGCAGGCACTGAGCCTGCGAATTTCAAATAGCAGGTCCGGTGCTCTACCAGGGAGCTGTGTTGGCATTCGTACCCGCTTCCGCTTTATAATCATCAGTCTGAGTACGTAGACTGCAGGACAAAGGCCTCTCCAATGTTTTGCCAGTCAACTCGGTCCTGTGCTTGCTGCTAACAATTTATATCCGCAAACTTGTTATTCTCCTCTGACCACCTAAGCTTCTGTGCCCTCCTAAACCAATTTCCTTCACTGGGAATCTATTTAGTTACCCTTTTTGACCAGCAATTATCCTGTCTACGCACCAAATGCCCGGGCCTTGTTCATTTTTCCTTTTTCATTTCAACTATGGTACCCTTAAACCCCATTTGTACCCTAATCCACTCTGCTCCCTCCTTGTCTCTTAAGTTTAGACCTACCATTTTGCTTAACATTTCTCGATGCGTCGTCCTCAATTTAAGCTGAATAACTTTGCGAGTGTCCAAATTTCTGCTCCGTAGCTATGTACCGGCAAGATGCAGCAGTTATATGCCTTACTCTTGAGAGATTGTGGCAATCAACCTGTCATGATTTGAGGCTGCTTGCCAATTATGCTGCACTCCATTTTTATTGGTTCAGTTGCTTCAATCTCGTGGTTCGGCTCCGTGGTTATTACCTGTTCTCAGTAGACCTAGTGTTTGACAACTTCAAGAGCACTATTACCTATTTTGAAGCACTGCTCTTTTCCGAGAATATTGTACATTACTTGTCTTTTCTGCTGACTAATTTTAAGACCCACCTTTCTGCTCTCCTTGTTTGACTTCGTAGTCATGGTTTTCAATTAGTCCCCCGAGTTACTCATCAATGCACTATTATCAGCGAAGTGCAGGTTACTAAGTTACTCTCTACTGACTCCTATTTCTAACTCTTCCCATTAGAGGCCTCTGAAAACCTCGTTTAAGCACGTGGTAATTGTGTTAGCGCAATTATATTTCCCTGCCTTACACCCTTCATGATTAGTATTATCTTGCTTTCTAAACGTAGTTCTATTGTAGAAGTTGACACCCTATAGATTTCTTCCAGGATGTTTAGGTAGTGCTTCAGCGACGCCCTGATTCCACAGTGCCTGCATGACTGCTGATATTTCTAATAAATAAAACGCCTTCGCGTATCCTATGAAGGCTATGTATAGTGGTTGGCTATATTCTGAGCATTTCTCGATTACCTGATTGATAGTATGAATGTGGTCGATTGTTAGGTATAACCTGTTCGAAATCGTGCTTGTTCCTTTGTCTAATTGAATTATGATGTTTTCCTAACTGTGTTAGCAATTGCCTTTGTCAATAGCTTGTATACTGCGTACAGCATGCTTATCGTTCTGTTTTTCTTGTCAGTCCTTGTCATAACATTTCTTATGTACTAAGATGATGTTAGCATTCTTCCAACATTCCGGTGCTCTTCCCGCCTGAAGACTCTTCGTAAAATGGGTGGCTGGTTTTTCAAACAAAGTCTGTCCTCCATTTTTTAGCATTCTTAACGTTACCTTATCCTCACCTGCAGCTTTGCCTCTCTGCATGCTGTCCAATGTTTTCTGCCTTCTTCTATCATTACTGGTGGGGGCTCATTTGGGTTACTTCTAGTTCTTATAGTATTAGGATCGTGGTTGTCGCGGCTACTGTACAGGCATCTGTAAATTATCTCCGCTATTTTAACTGTCTTATTCATATTGTTATTTATTTTTCCTTGTCCCTTAGTGCATACATGCAATTTTCGCCTATCCGAAGTTCCCTTTTCACTGCTTTGACGCTTCCTCCGTTTTTCAGAGCATGTTCAGTTCTCTCCATGTCATACCTTCTTATATCGAATACCTCATGCCTATTATTCAACTCTATTTTGCCTGATATACTTGAGGACTTTCATGCTTTCACGCTTTTTATTGTGTTTATTCTTTTCCATGAACAGCTTACCAGTGTCCTGTCTAACTACCGTACCTCCAACTTCCACTGAACACTCGTTACTGAAACTCGTTGGATTGTCATTCAATGCGTCAACACTAAAGTTCGTTTCTTCAATAAGAGCTGAGTACCTGTCCAGAAGCGAGGCTCTAAATTCCTTAACGTTCCATCTCAATGCTAGGTCATTGGTTGGCTTCCTGCGTTTCAGTTTCTGTCGTTCCTTGTTCGGGTCTAAGTGAATTCGAGACCGCACAATTTAACGGTGACTGCATTGTACCTTGCCAAGCACTTCTACATCCTCCACAATGCCTGGTTTTGCACTCAGTGGAAACTCTATTACGTTGTTTCTTTCACCATAATGCCTCTCCATGTCCACTTATGGTTCCTTCGTTTTCAATATAGGTATGGAGAATCCATAAACTCTATCGTTCATTGAATTCTACTAGAGCTCTCCTCTGGTTTTTCTACTACGGATGCCACAAACTCCTACTCCCTGGTGTCCAGCCTGCTTCTTACCTACCTTGGCATTGAGGTGTCCCATTAGTATAGTATAGTGTGTTTTTACCTACACTCATTGCCGAATCCACATCTTCATCAAATTTTTTAACTGAAGCGTCATCATGGCTGTATATAGGCGAGTAAGCCGGTATCACCGTCATCTTGTATCTCCTAATGAGTTCTATTACGATACCTACCACCCTTTCTATATTGATACATTATTCCTCCAACTTTCCAGCTGTTTCTGTGAATAACCAGCCTCAATCCCAGTTTTATTCTGTCAGCCGAGCCACTATTGCAAAGGACGTGCCCATTCCGCACCACAATATAGGCCTAATATGTCTTCCTATCCTCACGTAGCCCTATTACATCGCATTTATCACTCTCTAGCTTCTCGCATAGTACACCTAGACTTGCCTCACAAGATAAGATTTGAGCGTTAAACGTTGCGAAGTTCAGGTTCTAATGGCGTCCTGTCAGGTTCCAGAGATTCGTAGCACCCACTGCTGCGTTGCAGATCTGACCGCCGCCGTGGTCAGTTGTGTCGCAGCCGCTGGGGACAGAGGGCCGCGAGTTAATTACCGTAAGTACATAGGAGGTCATGGCCAGATGCTGCAGCAGAGTGGCCAATTATTCTCTGGTGTAGGAGGTTGTTACCGGCGGTGGTCACCTGTTAGGCCGCACCCAGGCCTCTTAGTGCAGGCCCATCACCAGATGGACTTTTTAAAAGTCTGGTTGGGAACTGCGCGGACCCGTGAATCCAGCCACAGACCCCTTGTCCAGGCTTATGCTCTAACCTTTACGCTATCGTCGCTTAGGGTATATACGTGCATTTAAATCTTGGAGCATCTGCTATCAGCACCTATTGATGTTACAAGTGTGAAGCAACTTTTTAGGCCCGTAGACGTCACGTAATACGCAATATCTTTCACGCGATGGAAGCTGACGAATAATTTCTCCTTATTCACAACCCGAGCATTTAGTACAGATAATTAACAAAATTAAAGAAAAAAGTGAACAGGTGCGTTCTAAGAATTTTTCTCATGCTGGGTACATTTAGAAGTATTGTAGTTGGTGCAGCTAAAATCTATTTCAAAGCATTTTGGAGCTGAACGTTGTAAACTTTTTTTTTTGAGGACATTTTCTGAAAATTACTTCCAAGAGTGACGAAGAAACACGTGGGCTATATGTTTCTGAGCGGAAAACTCTGAAGGCTTTTTAAGAAAGTTTTTGCGAAGTGGCGCCCTCAAATGCTGAGCTGAAGGCGTTTGAAAATTACGGCTCACATGTCTTCCCTGCGACACCACCTCTTCGCTCTGCATGTCCATTACTATACGTTGCGGCATTTGCTTTGCTATAAAGGGATGCCTGATCTGTATATATACGCATGTAGTCATTCCCATTATTGGTATATTACGCAAGGTAAATATTTCGGTGGTTCAGAACAGTGGCGAGAGCAGTTATGACAAATACGGGAATTAACCAGTGACTATTTGTTTACGTTCGACGTTTTTGATTTTCAATGTTCGCATAAATACGCGGATTTTTAATTTCCATGCAGCCATTGTTGCATTCTACCGCAGAGCTGTCAAGCGTTTCATTACATCATGCAAAGTAGACAGAACTTTTTCTTGTGCCGCCTAAAAAGCATAATTCACACACAAGTGGATTTGGGCACGCTTTACCTCAAAGAATATTGAAACACAATGCTATATGAAAGAAACACACAGCTAGGAACAAATCAGATAAAAAGGAGACGTCAAGTACACAAAGAAGTAAAAAAAGTGACAAGGGGAAAAACATTCGAAACCACCACTGACTGACACGCTTTCTGTTTCTCACAATATTGCACCATGTTTTCTTGTTCTTTTTCTTGGTTCCGTTTACTCCTTCGCGGGTTTTGGATTGCGTTGTATTGGTAAGGGATTTAACGCCGGCACATTCGCCGACATGTGACTGACGCTTTTGCTGCTTGTGCAGGTATCTGCGCTGTTGTGGTGTTTGTTCCGTGATTCTACGTTCGACGAACTTCGAGGGGTGACGCTGTGTTCTATGAGTGGCCTGTCCGCAGCATCGGAAGTCACCTGGCTCCCGCCGGTAGTCGGTGACATCGACGGACAGCCTCTGTCCAGGCACGACAGACGAAAAGACATCGGAAGCATCATACCGCCACGTTTTGCTAGCTGGGAACCGCGTGATGAACCACGTGATTACCAAGAAGTCTACAGTCTACATAAGCAAGCAACACTTTGCCACCGTGGGATTTGGAGCCGGCACCTTCGCCAACAAGCGGCTGACGCTTTTGCTGCTTGTGCAGCTTGGTCGAAACTGTGCGTTTACGACTCGTAAATTTCTACTAGTTGTGCCAGCTCTACTCACTCCGGCAAGTTGGACGTTGCCTTGTTAGAAGCGGGTGCATGGGAGGGGTGGCAAAAATTGTTCTTTTTTCTTAAGCAGAATGCTGTATCTAACGTCGTTGTTGTTGCTATGACGTGAAGTTGAGCCAAATCCTGGCCCTCTTGACACAGATAACTTGCTGAAAAACGCCCAGGATAACCAAACTGTCATTTTGAGTAAACTAGACTTCATTGTTGCAAGACCTATGAAACATGAAACTTTAATGACAGAAATAAGCAAGAACTTAGATGACACCCAACGACAATTTCGAGTGGTAAAGGAATTGATCTTCGATGAAGCCCATGTAGTTAAATATCTCTTGAATAAAGTGAAGAAACCAAAACAGAAGGTTGTGAATTTACAAAATGAAAGCCGTAGAAAAAGCATTGTATTCCACGGTGTATAGTATAATGATCACTTTGAAACTTGGGTCAAATCGGAGCAACTGAATAACGATGTTAGTAAATCTTGGCTTGGCAATGAGCTTAAATCTGTTGAAAGGGCACATCGCGTGGGACGTTATGACAGCAAAGTAAAACGGTCAAATATTGTAGGTCTTTCATCGTTTAAGGAAAAAAACTATTAATTCTGTCAAACACTAGGAAACCTTATTAGACCGCATTCGAAATAGCAAAGATTACTCACCTGAAACGCTTGCTATAAGAAAGAAGCTATGGCAATATGCTAAAGTTTGGAAGGCGGATAAAAAACATAAGTCAGACTGAGTTCTGAATACGCTCACTGTAAATGGTAGGGCGTACAGGACAACTTCATCTTTTTCTTTATCGCAGTGACACTTGTCACTGCGATAAAAAAAGGTGAGGTTGTTCAGTTTTTGAAAACATGTCATATAAATAAAAGTAAACCTCAAGAACAAAAAGATATTGTTGTCTTAGTAGTCAATTGCAGAAGTGTAACAAATAAAGTAGACCAGCTTGGTAGATTGATAAAATCAGTGGAAGCAGATATTGTAATAGGCACTGAATCTTGGCTCAAACCAACTGTTAGAGACAGTGAAATGTTTCCACAGACTACTTGCTTTATCGTAAGGATTGGCCGGGCATCAGAGGGGACGTTTTTTAGCTTGTCCATACGACACTGCTGTATAGCGCTCCAGATATCTGCCGCGTAGCTATAGAATCAGTATGGTGCAAATTGGTGTTGCCTAATAACTCTAGCTCGATTGTTGGCTTGGTTTACCGTGTGCCGAACTCTGATCCGAGCGCAGTTTGTGCCTTGTCTGAGATCATCTCAGAAGTGTCTGGTGTATTGATATTGTTTGGTGGTGATTTTAATCGTCCGGACTTGTGTTGGCAGGGCGATTATTGTGACTATGTTGCTCGTTGTGCTGTGAAATCAAAAGTGAAAAATGTTGTTG
The DNA here is from genome assembly GCA_013436015.1 of Rhipicephalus annulatus. Taxonomy (NCBI): domain Eukaryota; kingdom Metazoa; phylum Arthropoda; class Arachnida; order Ixodida; family Ixodidae; genus Rhipicephalus; species Rhipicephalus annulatus. The sequence continues at coordinate 155,908 of WOVY01006078.1, read as the reverse complement.
ACACATATGGTCTGGTACAGTACGTAAGAGAATCAACTCGTGGAGGTAATATTGTAGATTTGTTGTCTTTAAGCGCACCTAATGTATTAAGCTCTATAGCAGTCGTTCCAGGAATTAGCGATCACTTGGCTCACCGATCACCGTACAAAACCGAAATTCAAAGATTCACTTTTGTGAAAGCAGAAACGTATTGTTTTATGATAAATAGAATTAATAAGGTATCCACAAAAAACTGATTTAATACCTACCACAGTTCGAGTGCTCAGCGGACGACTTCATTATTCATAAACTGTGGAATACGTTTAAAGTGAAATTAGTTGAGCTTATGAAGGAACATATTCCACACGTACAATTTTCGAAGCTTACAAAATGAAATAAAAACCTTGGGTAACATCTTTCATTACACAAATTATACAAAAAAACAGATTTTTGCGAATAATAGGAAAACGAAGAGCAAGGCTCATTTGAGAGATTGGCAAAAATAACGCTTGATTACAAGCTCACTACAAAGATCGCAAAAGAAAAATTTTTCAAGGGGCTTATTGAAAGGTTGAAAAGCAATCCCAAGGCTTTTCGGGAGTATTTAAAGGGGTGCGGATCAAGTGATCTGGGCATTCCAGAAATGATTTGCAATAAGCAAATCGTAACGCACGACGAAGCAAAGGCAACTTATATAATTGACTTGTTTGATTTAGTATTTCTTCCAGCGAAACCAGATTTTATAACGACAGCTGCTAGCAATGTGTCGCCTATGACGCAGGTTGAACTCGGCGTGTCTGGTATAAAAAGTTATTGGTGCAATAGGACGAAATTAAGGCAATTGGCCCTTACTGTATTTCACCTCGATGTTAAAGCACTGCGCAGCGACCATCTCCCTTTATCGTTTCGTTATCTTTACGCAGTAACTTCGTCCTAGTAAATTGCCTTACGACTGCAAGATAGGCCACGCTTTGCAATTCCTGAAGGGGGCCTAAAAAAGATGTGCAGAATTAGAGGTCCGTTTCCCTCACATCTATTGCGTGCAAATAATGGAGCATATAATTTACTCATCCATCATGAGTCACCTCACCGATTGATTGATATGTGGGGTTTAACGTCCTATAACCACAATATTATTATGAGAACCACCGTAGTAGAGGGCTCCGGAAATTTCGACCACCTGGGGTTCTTTACTGTGCACACAAATCTGAGCATACGGGCCTACAACATTTCCACCTTCATCAGAAATGCAGCGCTGCAGCCGGGATTTGATCCCGCTACCTGCGGGTCAGCAGCCGAGCTGCTTAGCTACTAGACCACCGCGGCAGGGCTCACCTCACCGAAAACAATATCCTATTCAAAGTACAGCATGGTTTCTGCAAGTGCTTGTCCTACACTACACAACCTGTAGAATTCTATCACAAATTAGGGAGTGAAATTGACGCTGAGGGCCAGATGGGTTGTTTGTTTTTAGGTTTTCGAAAAGCTTTCGACCCAGTTACGTAATTGCTCCTTATATACAAACTACCGCAAATGGGTATACATAGAGATGTAAAATGGATTTAAAATTTGTTTTTGTAGCGCAGGCAGTGTGTTGTTGTTAATGGCGAAAAATGAAGTTACGCAAACGTCACCTCACGAGTCCCTGAGGGCTCTGTATTGAAACCTATAATATTTTTGATATACATAAATGATATAAATTTAGGTATTACGTCCTCCTTGCGACTGTTCGCAGATGACTGCGTGGTCTACCAAAGTATATCTTGCAACGATGATGCGACAGCGTTACAGGGAGACTGGAACAGAATATATGATTGGTGTAAACGGTGAAACATGTGTTCCAATCCGATTAACTGTATCCATATGTGTTTTACTAACAAGAAAAAACTATAAAAAATAACTATTCTTTAAATAAAGAGGTTCTTACCACAGTTGATGTCTCTAAGCACCTAGGTGTCGTGTTTTCTGCTGACTGCTAATAGACTGAGCACATCAGTGAGACAGTTCGTAAGGCTAGACGGGCGGTGAACTTTGTTCAACAAAACCTGAGATGCCGCGAAGTTGAATTAACACGGAGTGCACTTACTACATGCGTTAGACCTAAAGTAGAGTACACCCGCCAAACGTGGGATTCTTCGGAAGCCAGTCTCATTTGTCAAAAAGAAGGTATCCAAAACAGAGCAGCCACGTACAAACTGGGCAAGTATCGTAGATTGTACAGTGTCAAAATAATGAAAAAAGAATTAAATCGGGAGTCGATGTCTTCACGAAGAGAAAAGCTAAGGCTAAAACTGTTTTTTTTAAATATACAACAACAAGGTAGGCATAAAGAAAGATAATAATATACACCTTTTTATGTTTCTTTTCGTAATGATCACGAACACAAAATCCGTAAATACTGGCCCAGGACGCGCATGTTTGCGAATTCTTTTTTTCCGAAGTGTGTAGCCGAATGGAACAAAGTCTCTGAAGAACAAGTATGTTGTGTAAATGAAGATCTAGTTTTATCTCTGTTGTATACCCCTCTGCTGTAACGCCCAAGAGCGATGAGGGTAATTCTTGAATGAAGGGAAAAATACTCAAATATAAAAATAGTAAGAAATACACGAAAAGAAACACTAAGAGAGAATTGGGTAAAAAGTGCGAGAAAAAGAGAGAAAAAGAGTAGCCAGAGAAGGATTTAGAAAAAACAGTCACAAAAGGACAGAAGGAAAAGTAAAAAATAAGAAAACTCAGAATCAAAGTATGAGAGAAGAAGAGAAAGGTAGGAAGGAAGACGAAACGAGTAACACAGGGACAAAAAAGAAAAGGAATTAAGAGGATAAAGTTAAAGGAAAAATGAAGTAAAGATCGCGCAAGAGAGCGAGAGAGAGAAACATAAATAGAAAAAACGGGCCTATGAAAGGGCGAAAGAAATAGAGGGAAAAACAAAAAGAGAAAGAAAAAAGTCAAGCAGTAGAAGTGACTACAAAACGAGTATTTGAATTAGGGAAATATAATAGATATCACAACGTGATTTAGCAAGAAACACAGAGAAAGAGATCAAAAAGATGTAAAGCGAGATAAACAGAAGTGATGCATTAGGTCCTGCGACCCATCCCTTAAAAAAAAACATTCAGATCAGCGAAGTGATGGCTGCATCAAATGTGGTCAATTAGTGCACTCGTACGAAATAGCACAATAACAAAAAACAGCAATTAAGACGTTATTTGACACCATACATTGATGATATATTGTCAATGTATCTAGCCTTATAAAGTGCTGCGTTTACAAAGACAGGTGTTTCGACGATTGCTTCATGAGTTAGTGCAGCAACGTGTCGAAACTATGCACTTCTTAACACTGTTATCAAAAATATGCGACCAACCTTCGCGTAGTTCAAAGGTGAATTTCAATGACTTGAACAATGCATAAATGATACTATCTCTCTGTCTAACAATGTACTTGTTCGACAGTGTTTTTCCCTTCTATAAAACACTTACACTTCGTGTGAAGACACTTCTAATCTAAAGCAGATACATCTATTTCATGACAGATGTATCTGCTCTTGTTTGTGTTCGACTACCTACTCTATTATCTACAAATGTATTCGTTTGAGCTCAATCTTGAGAGACACTCGATGATATACGCTGCATTGTTTTCGTGTTCTAAGCAAAGCATACTCGTTGACTTTATGGGATTATGCTGCACTATACTGCTACGGAGATGAAGTCAAGAGGGACGAAGGGGAGGAGAACGTTACAGGCGCAAATGCGTGCTAGTCAGGCAGAATGACTTTAGCCTGCCCAATTTTCGCAGGAAACAAGTTTTCAGTAACCACCAATCCACCAACCACAGATAAGTGGAGGTGTTTGGCAAAAAAGCAGGTAGTTATACTCTTCAGCATATGTTAGATTGGTATTTCAGCCATGCGTGACACATAGTTCTTGTCTTGTCTTGTCGTCCAGGAGATCTTGGCTCATACCCACATGGGGGATTGGCCACACTATACCTTATAATAGATATTTTTTTACAACGCTTGCGAAAAAAAGAAAGAGAAATTAGATAAGAACAATAATATTGTTCCTTTGAAAAAACGTGAAAAAAAGGTACAGAAGATTTCGATAAACCAGAATGTATAAAACAATAACAAGAATGAGGAAGGCGGACAAAGAATGGGATATATCTGGCAGTACCACTAGAAGCGTATCCTCCCGGTTGCCTGAATGAATTTATGTAGCGCTCACAGAATAGCACTGCGGCCCACACCCAACTGACTGGCTCCAAACGATAATAGGGTGGATGTATTCACTGGCAATCCGAGCATACCAATCGGTCTTTCAAGAATTATTCAGCACAGTGAGGCGAAGCAGCGGCATGTGAGAAGGAAGTGATCGATTGTTTCCGGTACATTGAAAACTACATAGTCCTTGTCATCTGCTGTCTCCCATCTTCCTTCACTTAATCTGAATTACAATATTTTAAAAGTGGTATCTTAATAATTCCTCTGACTATGTTTTTTTTCAAAGCTGGCGCCATCTCCTTAGTATTTTTCTCTGATGTAACGCTGTAAACAATGGGCTGTTGTAACACTTCATAAGTCCTGGTACATGCACACTGGTGCAAGCGAGTTCAAGTGCCCCTTCCTACTAGCTAATTCGATTGCGTATCGCCATCGGTTGCTGTGAAGCTGAAGACAGCAGTTTTAAAAAGCTACCTAATTGTGTATCTTCAATGAAATCAAAGAGAAGTCCTTTTAAAGTCCTTGCGCCAAACGACGTGAAACGTTGCTCGATGAGCACCAGAGATTTCCAACAGAGTGACTCAGCCCCAAAAAAACTCGAAAAAATAGTACAAAAAAAGAGTTGCTCGAAAAGAAGGAGAAGAAAGCGGAAGGAAAGAGCCACAGATACTATAGGACCACACGTTTGCTGTATAGCAGAGCCAATAAACACTCGGTAAAGAATTAAATTGGTTGAAGTGATGATACCTCCTCGTTTAGACTAGTGAACCATAGGATTCGTGCTGTGTAAGCGAATATATGCACATTTGCTTAACACTTTTCGAACAGTTATCGCTGCAGGTCCCTCGGGCTTGACTGAGAAAGGCTTGTCCCTCGAGGCTGATCTTTCATTAGTCATACAGGTTTTTGACTTTGAAATAGGTGGTTGTGTGGTGGTTAAACACAACTCATCCTATTAGGGACACAAGTACTAAGAAAACTAAGGAACACAAAGTATACCACGATAGCGGTAAGAGATGTGCATAATTGTGCAATGATCGGATTTTTAGCAAATTATGATACATTTATACATCAAAGTAGCTTTGTTCCGTCTCTAAAGTTTTCTGATGATGTAGTTGTTCTTGGTGCAAGCTAGGCTTTTCGCTTAACGCGAGAGATTGGTTGAAAACATAGGCTTTGCATACGCCGAGGATTGCAGAGAGTATTTCGTTGTGTACACAAAATACATTGAAATCGAAACAAGAAAAGCTCATCGGAGGTTCATAGAAAACTTGTAGAAATATCCTGGTAAGTCTTCCACCAAGAAATGGTAGCTCTTTGCTATAGCTAAAATTATATTGCTGCCCTAAAACGGGCAGACAACGAAGATGATGTGCGCGCCAATCGTCTCGAGGTAAGCAACACTGACCGAAGAAGACGTGTTTGTGTTTATGTCTTTGCTCTTAACTTCTGCATAAAAAAATTCCGCCATATCCACGAAGTGAATGATGATGAGAGGGCGAAGCTCCGGAGGTAAACCTGGTAAACCATGAATCCTCTGTACATTTTGCCCACTCGATTTTATTACATCGCTCCCCCTAGCGTACGTCGCCGCACTAAATCGAACGATTGCCTTCAACCAATGACACGCGCCATATGTGACATCATTCCTATTTTATAAGATGTCGCGTCTTTCATCAACTACAAGTACCGCTTTCTAGTTTATAACATCTTGCATCTTTTCATCATCAGCTACAAGTACCACCATCTAGTAAACACTACAAGAACTAAACGAGAGGTGGCTACATACAGGAGACGGTACCGCCATCTAGTGAACACTGCAAGAACTAAACTAGAGGTGGCTACATACAGGGGACGGTACCGCCATCTAGTGAACACTGCAAGAACTAAACTAGAGGTGGCTACATACAGGCTACAAGGGACGCACAGCCCACGCCCTAAGGAGCTTCGCCCCTAAAACACATCGTCGGCTCTTTTTGACGACAATACTGCTCGGTGTTCTGTTTACGGTAAACTGCGACGCTGGTGGGGGTGCTGGAGTGCAAGCATGCCGATGTTCTAGGCCCCATCGGGAAGCCGTTCATCGAGTCACGACATGCAGTCATCTGTTACAGCTCCAGTGCAACGCTGCAGTCGGCGATTGCTAGGCCTCTTTCCTGAGCTGAGCCCTTTAGACGAACATTATACCAGGCATTTCGTACCGCTGCTAATGGCCTCCACCTGCAAGCCACAGCTAGTGCAAGGAGTACAAGGCAGCCCCATTTAAAATACAGAAGACGTAACGCTTTTTAAGCCACTTGTACCTGATCGCTTTAGTGTTGCTCCTCGTAAAGACGTTGAAGATTGGATTGAGCATTGCGAACGCGTTGCCGACATCTTTAAGTGGAATGCTCTGCAGAAGTTCGCCTGCATGAACTTCACTCTCGATGAGAACAATCACACGTTGCTTGAAAGTCTAGAAGGCCGTATATCGAAATGGGAAATATTTTGTCATCACCTCATCGACACCTTTGCTATCAGCGACCATCGAGAACGTGCTCAGCATTTGCTAAAACTAAGACATCCGAAACCCTAAAAAAGTGACAGTGTTTGCTGAGGACACTCCGCGCCTGTGAGTAGGGCTCATCTCGTTATGTTCCAGAAAGAGATGTTAAGTTACCTTTTGTGTGACGGGAAGTAACAACATTTCGCCGGACTTGTGTTCAAAGGTCCAGCTACCATGGCCAATTTCATACGAGAATCCACTAGATCGAGATAGAACAATCGCTCGCCCAATACCACCCCCCGTAAATGCCACTTCAGTGACTCTGCACAATCAGGGCTCCCTACATGACCGAATCAGGGATATTGTTCGTGAAGAATTTCAGTAGCTTTTCACTCCACTTGTGAATATACCTGTGACACAGTTGCCGCAGGCAACTTACCACCACAACTCACCAAAATAAGAGCACAGTACGGGACGCCCAGAATTTTGCTGAACGGACGCTTTGCGCACTGTCGAGCGGCGTACCTTCTGTTTCACCTGCGGTGATGCCGGCCACTTCGCTCGGTATTGTTGGCACCACGATGCACCAATTCGCCTGTCCCAGCAAGAGTACAGTGGTTGCCGTGCGAACGCCGACTACATTGTTCACCATGACGACCGTGGTTTTCAATTACCTGCAACGACGTGGTCTCTCTATCAAGTGTCGCTCCCCGATCACCAGCCGAACTCCAGCCACCAGACACGCTTTCCATCTCCTGCACAGGCATCGTAACCGAACCTACGCACTTTTGCTGACCTTCGCAAAATAAGCTCGCCCAGCCTTTCCTGGGGAAACAAAAGTCGGTGACCTCTCAGGAAAGGTCACAGCACGACGACAAGATGATAAAAAGTCCCCAATACTAATACTACCGAACGACGCGACACCGTCAAGTAACAGAAACGAAATGGTGAGCCCCGACCTCAATGTATTTATTGATGGAGAGCATGCAATGACCTTAGCCGATACAGGTGCTGACATTTCTATAAGCCATTGAGATCTGGTCACTCGTCTTAGATCAACAGGACCACAGATAAGAACAACAGGTGGTCAATTGCTGCTCCCCACTAAAAGATGCACAGCGAGAATCAGCAAAGACAATTCTTCTTTCGTCGTGACTTTCACCATCCTTCAAGAGTGCTGCAAAGATTTAAGTATATGAATGCACTTTCTGAGGAAGCATAAGCATGGTGCAGTAATCACAATTCGAACCACGTGGTTTTGTTTCACGAGTGCTGTTTGACTTATTCTTTTTCACGACAGCAAAAGTCATGACGGTAGTTATAGCGCGAGAAAAAAACGACGATACAGAGACGAGAAAGACACGAAAGACACGAGCGCTGTGTGTCATCGTTTTGTTCTCGCGCTATAACTATCGTCATGCCATACCAACTAACGCAAGCTGCCACACTTCTAAGCAAAAACCAGTTCGTTTCAAAGGCAATTATATAGCTGTGTAACCTCGATCACGTACCCTTGTTTCAAAAACATGTGACATACCGTTCATTGGCGAAGGAGTCGCCGACCAACTAACCTTGCTGCTTTTCAATCATGGAATTTCAGTAGCACGAGTTCATGTGAGCGACCACCGCATGAGCTTGCTGTTGACCCATTTCACCACCGAGTGCCAGCACCATTCCATAGGCACAGCTTTGGCATATTTTGAACAAGTGGCAGATGTTTGTGAATGCTTTTATGCAGTCGAAGCAACATCTACAAAAGACGCACATGGCCTAGTACCTAACCTTGAGGTCAACTTACTTGACTCAGCGAAATTTCGAAAGCCTCCTTGAACAGCTAGCCGAGTGCCAAGACTCTTTTTTGTCCACATCGAAAGTTGGCCGGACATCCTCGAACAAGCGCCGAATCATCAGAGAAAGACAGAGCGAGACCAATGAATCAAAATACCTACCGTGTGGCTTCAAGAGGACGAGAAGCGATACTACAGCAGGTACCAAAAATGCTTAAAGATGTGAATCAACCGTCAAAGTGCTAGGTGTCTTCTAGTGTTCTAGACATGAAGAAGGACGGCAGCCTGAGTTTTTGTGCGGACTATCGAAAACCTAATCAGGTGACAAAAAAGACGTGCACCCATTTCCCACATAAACGATTTGCTCGAGGAGCTTTCATACGCACGGTACTTCTCTTCCATGAACTTAAGTGGTTATTAGTAAGTTGGAGGTGGCGCCAAAGATTGTGAAAAACCGCTTTTTAATTGCCAGACAGAGTGTATGAATTTAAAGTTTTATCACTCGTTTAGTACTCAGCGCCTGCTACTTTTCGGTGAGTCATGAATACCGTGCTCTCTGTACCTAAATGGACAACCTGCCTCGTATACACTGATGACTTTCAGTGTGTTTTCTGCAACATTTAACGAGCGCTTTGAAAGATTGAAGGTGGTCTCGGAGGCCATACGGGCCGCAGGCCTGACGCTCAAAGCGGAGAAGTGTCACTTCTGGTTTGAGGAACTACAGTTTCTTGGCCATGTAGTCAGTTTCGCAGGAGTTCGTCAAGACCTTGAGAAAGTTGCTGCTGTTGCGCAGTTTCCAACACTATTAGAAAAAAAAGGCAATGAGGTGCTTTCTGAGTGCCTGCCCATGTTATAAACGGTTTACTACATATTTCGCGCGCATTGTATCACCTTTAACTCACCCCAGAACAGAAAACGTTGCGTCTGTTTTGGGCGAAAAACAAGAAGCTCCTTTCATCTACTTTCGGCAAAATTTACGCACGACCCTCGTGCTCTCCCACTTTGATGAGAGAGCCCCTGCGACGTTCCGTGCTGGCGCAAGCGATGTCTGATTTGGAGCTGTGGTTGTGCAGCGCCAGGGTGACGAGGAATGAGTGATCACTTACGGAAGCATACTTCTGTCATGTATAGAATCAAATTACTCGACATCTGAAAAAGAATCCCTCGCCGTAGAGTGGACTGTTATAAAAATTCGCTGACACTTGTACTGCCACTCATCAAAGGTTAAATCTTATCAGGTACTAATATCTGCTGTGTTCGTTAACAAGTCTGAATTATTCTTCCACTTTATCATATGCTTGAGCCCTATACATCAGGAATTTAATTATAACGATGATGTACAATCCGGAAAATGACGCACGAACGCCGACTTCTTGTCTCGATTACTGATAGAGTCGGCTGCTTGTCTTGATGAAGAGACAGCATTGGTCAGAATCCTTGACACGTCCATCATCGCAGATCTCTAATAGAGTAAACCTGAGCTAGTTGGCTTGGATAAATATTTAGAATGACGAAGCAAGAACACGCTAAAGCCTTTGCAAGAGGATTGTCGTCATTCTGTCTGCAAAACATTGCCTTTTACAAATGAACTTCTCGTCGGACGGGTCCACTTAATTTCTTATCGTCCCTACCGCTCTTCATTTTGAAGTAATAAACGCTTTCCGTAGCGAGGTCAAATCTGGACATTTAGGCTACCAGCAAACACTGCGCAGAGTTCAAGAGAGTTATTACTGGCCTACACTCGCCACTGCCGTGAAACGTCATGTTCAGATCTGCTTCGATTTCCAGCGCCGTATGTCAACTCCGACGAAACTAGCTGGTTTGGTAAACCTTGTCCAGATTCCGCCAACACCATTTGACCAGATAGGAAGGTACCTTTGGGTTTACTTCCATCTCTACTGCTGGTAACTGCTAGATTATAGTGGCGACTTACTACCTCACTCGCTACGTCAAGAAAACAGCCATCCAGAGAGGCACAGCAGAGCAGCTGGCTTGATTCTTCATACAAAACATTGGGCTGAGGTACGGCCCCGCTGAGGAGCTGCAGTGGCTAAGGTACTCCACTGCTCACCTGCAGGTTGTGGGCTCAATTCCCGGCTGTGATAGCTGCATTTTTCATGGAGGCGGAAATGTTGTAAGCCCGTGTGCTTAGATTTAGGTACAGGATAAGGAACCCCACGTGGTAGAAATTTCCGGAGCCCTCCACTATGGCGTCTCTCATAATCATGCGGTGCTTTTGAAACGTTAAACCCCACGTATCATGTGCTGAGGCATCATGCTCCACCGATAGTTATAACAGATCACAGAACCGCATTCACGGCCACGCTTTGATATCATGTGTTGGTGCTCAGCGGTACTATTCATCGTAGGTCGACGGCCTACCGTCCACAAACGAATGCTTTGACCAAGCTGCTCAACTAAGCTCTCGAAGACATACTTTCAATATATGTGGACATCGAGCACAAATATTGGAATGAAACTCTACCTTGCATAACCGTTCATTCAATACTGCTAAACAAGAAAGCACACCAATGACCCTATTTAGCCTTCTTGACAGACAATGAGTAAGGACGATGTTGGACGCGATGCTGACACACGAATTCGATCACAAAGAAACGAGTGCCTACGTGCTCAATCAATGCGCAGAGCAAGCCAGGCAGCCCGTATGCCTACGAATAAACCTACAGCAAGAGTACGACCGAAGCATGTCGCTATAATCTACGTCATACACTTGTAACACATGAAACCGGGGACAGCGTATTGGTGTGTACGCCTGTACAAAGATGGGGAGTATCCGAAAAAATGCTCAGGAGATACTTTGAACCATATCGAGTGCTGTGACGACTAAGCAACGTGAGCAACGAGGTCTTCCTGGATAGCCCAAACTGTACAAGGCATCTCCAACACAGAACTGGCCTTGTGCACATAGTGCGCTTTGAACCTTACGTCATTGAGTGACTCTGCGAAGGACCTTCGCTCACACAAAGTGATTTTATGCGCGAATGGTCTGCTCGGCTTTAACATCGGGGTTATGCACTTTTATATAAAGGCAAATGCCGCGCTAGAAATGGGAAGACAACCAAGATGATGTGCGCATGAACAGTCTTGTAGAAAGAGTCCCTGACCAAAGAAGACGAAGTGTTTGTGTATAAATCTGTTTTCGGCTGCTGCATAAAAATACGCCGTCGGATCCTGGACTGAACGCCTTGGTGTTGTCCTTATGGTGTTGCGCGATAACATCACCTAAATAGAAAGAATAACCTTCTGCTCCAGCATACACTTGTTCGTTTGTTAGAACTTTAAAGACTGATGGCAGCAGGCGCTTGTATTGACTGTCACCTCGAGCAAAGATGACGATGAACGGGACAGGCTATGCCAAAATTAGTCGTGCTGTCTTACTTTCCAGGGAATGGGCACCGAGGAAATAGCGACTGAAGTGTATTGCATGCGCAATTCAATGGCTGTCATTTGAAATCCTAGCGATGAAGTGGGTGTACTTTGGGCGTGTTCAATAAATTTGCGTTTGAGTTTATATGTTCCAGGTAACGGCAGCAACCTAGCTTGCCTTGGCTTTCAAGCGCCGTTTTGTGTGCTGAATTATATTTATTCTGTCTAATATTTGCAAGGTTCTTAGCGGCTCGGCTTGCCGTCGTCTCCTTGTTCTATGTAGGCACTACTTGTGATAAAGTTAACATCACGTACTGACTTTACCCTGTACAGACCTCATTTCCGCACTTCGTCGGCAAGATTTGTTGCGCACACCTGACTTGATCAATACATAATGAAATACCTTACGACCCCCTAATGTCACTGCGGTTTGTTGTGTGCACGCGGTCAAACATAAAAACTGTTATTAGGAACAAAAATCTGTAGATCCCATGTATAGTTGGAATCGAGAATATGCGAAGCAATATTGAGGAATTTTGATATGTTACTTTAAAATCAGCACAAGGTTATGAGAAGGAGGTATACTATGCCATACATGATTTCCATGTCACGATTATCATCTTTGACGTGTCATTTCCCTTCGTCATTCATTCACGTCAGCTGATGCGAAATTCGGTATATGTGGACCTAGCAAAAAGGCCGCATGTATGCCATGAGCATGTAGCGTTTAGTCAAGTTTTACGTGACCCGAATATCATTATTAATATGTTTGCACCACTCGTATACCTTCGTAACCCATCGACGTCACGTAACATTAAATTTGGTATATGTGAAGCTTGCTAAATATTAAGGTACCAGAGAACCTTGTTTTGCTGTGGGTGTGAAACGCTTGCTGTGCATCCGTAAAATCGTCACCTGACAGTCAACATCCTCATGTGACCATGGTGGGTCTGTGACCAAAAGTTGCCTTTGTTTCGGTGAAATCGATGATAAGATGGCGAAGGGTGGTGAAGGCCACAAAAGCTCGCGATTCCGTGCGTCGCCGAAGGCGACTGAATACGCGCTCGTCCTGGGCTAGATTCGTAAAGTCGGCAAACCAGTGTCAGCAGTCGTTGCGAGGCGAGAAGACGTAACAGCGGAAGACGAGCTTCAGTAACACCATTATGCTCGCTGCAAACTTTGGCACTCCCAAAGCAACTCTGAGGCCTTTCTAATGAAGTATTTCCGGCCGTTCTTACTGTGACTCACTAAAAGAGATCAGAGGCAATTAGAAAAGACATCATTGCCAATTACTGCCTCAAGTAACTTTATTATTGATGTTGGGTGGCTCCCCCCGCTTGTTCCTGCCAACTTTCAAAGATTGTTTACATGGAATGACAACGCTTACACTGTCTTGTTTACTGCCCGTCACAAATTCATCCTGGAGTCAAGTCATCCTGATGTCAAGGAAAACTGTGATATAGAACACTATTTGCCTAAATGTCGTGAGCATAAGAAGGAACGTCAAGGTTTATAGAGGAACTGCAGCAGTTAGGCTCGCCATGTGACAGCGTGACTTATATTTTGTTTCCGCGTGGTTCCTCAATCTGCAGGAAACAGGTGTCGCGACTTCTCTTGAAATTGTTGATTGCTAAAACCTCGCATTTTACTGGTGATTAGTGACAATGGTCTTTGGGGTATAGTGCTGCGAGATAGTGTACCGGCACAAAACTGCACGCGGAATAGCACAGAGGACGCCATCTTATGGAGGCTTATGGCGCGCTATGCGTGATTTTTATTTTACAAGCCTCCTCGTGCATAGTTAAAAAAACAACGGACATTAGCTACAATTAGCAAAGAGGAAAACGGACGGGGCAATTGCCTGCAAATTATGCAAGGCTAGATACGCCGGCTACCTTCAACATCCTTAATCTTAACCTCAAGCCAGCTAAACGTCCGCGAGCGTTAATGAGCGTGGTATGTTGTCATAGTCTTACAGGACATGCGTGTCAATATCATCATGTTTGCACCAGTCATATACCTTCGTCATCTAGTTGACGCCACATTACACCAAAATTGATATATGTGGAGCTGGAGAAACGGCCGCAAGCGGATCATGCGCGTGGCACGAAGTCATGTTGTAACATGACACGCATCTAAACATGGCCGCAGCTGCACCAGTCATATACCTTCATCTATGGACGCCACGTAACACCGAATTTTGTATATGTAGAGCTAGCGAAACGGCCACGAACACATCAAGAGTGTGGCATGTAGCTATGTTGTTACATTACACGCATGTCATGATTTTCATGTTAGGGTTTGCCGCTTGTGTTCGCTATGCTCTCTTATCATACCGCACAAGTTTTGCAACATATCATGTGAAAAGGACATCCGCAAGAGGAGAAAGCCTATAAAATGTGAATAATGACGTTCACGACGTAAATGTAAGATTTCCTTGTTATGACTAGTCACATATGCTCGTCATGCATGGTACGCCGAACCTATTTGGTATCGGTACCGTTATTGAAATTGCATGGAGAGCTAAAAGTCATAGACGACTAGGCAGATAGATAGACAGATAGATAGATAGATAGATGATAGATAGATAGATAGATAGATAGAGAGATAGATGGATAGATAGATAGATAGACAGATAGATAGATAGATAGATACTTTCAATGTTACCGAAGTTAGTTAGGAAATGCTTCATACTTTAAATGGGTCATTCGCACTCCTCACCACTGGTGGTATATGCTCTATGAACCCCTCAGGAGCTTCGGGATACAGTACCAGCTCTCTCGGACCAGCAACCTGCTACCGTCACCACATATAAAAATTCCGTCTTCCCCAACATTGCCACTGGCTTGGCTTTGGTCTCATCGAATGGCATCTTGCAGCTGCGACGTACGCTCGCACGACTCCGCTTTAAGCATAACGCCTAGAGAGCGTGGAACTCTGTGATATGTCCTGCTGCTGTACCAACACTCTGTGCAACTGCGGCTGACCGCAATACATTGAATCCAGTTCAGCCGAGAACCGCAGCGAGCTCAAGCGTGCTCTCACACAGTTCTCTCAGAAACTTAGCGGTTTCGCGTCGGCACACTCGATTTCACCTGCCGTCACGGGTTCGAGTACGAAGCAGACAGCTTAGGCACTATGTCAACGCTACTGCAGCGGCGGCGCCTGGACGCAGCCCCAGAAATGGTTTGTGGCTGTACACGGCCTTCAGGAAAGTGTCGTGGCGTGGCACCGCTATAAAAGCTTTAAGCAGCAGTGATGGGCGAATCGAATTGATCTCACAATGCTGCTTTCGGCCCTCTTGGCTATAACGCTTCCGACCAACCAGCCACGTCTTTTACAGAGTTCGAAACTTGAGAAGGCCATCTCATCGAGGTTGACCTTGACACGTCTTTTACAGAGGTCCAAACTCGAGAGGTCTATCTCCCCGAAGTTGCGACTGCTAACTGCGGTCCATCAGCAGACACCTGTGCAGCTAGACCTAACACAGACCCCATAGTCAAGGTGTGCTCCAACTCGGCCTCGGCAACCGACGTCAAACATCATTGCCAGTGTTTGAGAGTGCTTACTAGGCACATTCATCGGCAATGCTTCCCCCATGCTCGTCATTGCTTGTACCCTTGATGCAATCAGCACCGATCGTGCTGAATGCCCTATCAGCGAACAAGTATGTCTTCGCAGAACCAGCGAAGAAGATTAGTGTCCTATCACAAGACGATCCCGGCGTGTAAACAGGTTCTTACAATGCGGGCCTTTACTAAGAGCGCCTATATGCGTAGCCGCCACGGCCGTTATTGGAAGATCAGTACGGAGACGTTTGTTATGCGCAAAGCATTCCACATTACCTCCACAGATGATCCCGACGTGCTTGTGACCACTATGGTCAGTGTCATCGAATGCTTTATGGTGGAGCTTGAGTCTCCTGCTGGTAATGTAAATTCTGAGTTCTATGGCTTCTGTGTTCGCAGCACTTTGTCGAGGACCACCACAATGAGCATCTCGGGCGACACACCAGAGCTACCACGTGCATTGATCGCTAGCGCAGATGCTCGTCGCCGCTTTTTCAGTAGCACGTGGGAGATCCCACTACGGCATCTCAACCCTTCACGAACAGTGCGGTAAACTCAGCTCATTGCGACATTCAATTGCTGCGAATGTGCAGTGTCTTGTAGTGTTTGTACAACTACGATGGAACACACGTGGAGTGGAACTGTGGCAATGTCCGAACAGTCACAAACGTTTCCGGAGACATTCTTGGCAAGTTTTCAGAAGACATCATACCATTAAAAAGACCACCTGCAGCGACAGAGACAATTCTGCCGTCCGGAAAACACAGAGGAAGATAAGGCGGCGGCACAGCGTGGCCGGGACCAACTGCCCTGCTGCAGCCAATACCACCTACTGGAGACCTCGTTGGTAATCGCTCACATGTTCCCACATGAAATAAAGTGACCTCAGTTCCAGAGCAGATTCCGCCCACCAGACAAACCACAGACAAATGAGCACGCTATTGCGTTAACTAGCGCGAAAGTGTTCAGCCAGAAGCCACAGTCACCAAGATAGAACACATTTTTTTCTATTTCTTTAATGGCTGGCACAAGTTTCCTTTCGCTACATCTTGTGTGCCTCATTGTCTGAAATTTATTCCTGTCTCCTCTGGAACGCTGCTCGTAGGGCGGTCAGCTTTCACCATAAGCTACCAGGAATGACTCTCTCGGGCAGCTGTGCTACCATCAGATGCTTTCTATTGTCTTTGAGCGAGAATAAAAAGTGAATATATAAGTATAGTGGCCTCCGCATAGGTATCATCAAACTTCCAATCGAAATTGAATTGTACATTATGACGCTACAGTGCAACACGACCGGAAGATCCGAAACTTTTCGTCTCTGCCTCGAGTAAATTGATTGATATGTGGGGTTCAACATCCCAAAACCACCATTTGATTATGAGAGACGCCGTAGTGGAGGGCTCCGGAAATTTCGACGACCTGGGATTCTTCAACGTGCACCCAAATCTGATCACACGGGCCTACAACATTTCCACCTCCATCGGAAATGCAGGCGATGCAGCTGGGATTCGAACCCGCGACCTGCGGGTCAGCAGCCGAGTACCTTAGCCACTAGACCACCGCGGCGGGGCTCTGCCTCGAGTAAAGCAGGCACATACTGGTCCTCTTGAACTAGCATGGTCTTGTTTTACCAAAACAAAAGTAGGCACTGTACAAAAGACACTATTGAAAATCCTGGGTTGGTGGATACTATAATCATTGGTGGGTGAGGGGAAAATAATAGTGGATATGGTGGAAACTTTAGTGGGCATATTGGCTGATGATGGCGAGAGTGGAAAAAATCATGGCAGATGGCGGTGGCGGTGGTGATCCAATAGTGGTGACGGAGGAAAACGCATGCTGATGACGGCTAGAGGGGAAAATGATGGCAGAAGGTGGTGGTGGTGGCGAACCAGTGGTGATGACGGTAGAAAATTCCGGCTGATGATGGCAAGGCAAGACCTGTTTGGCGGAAGGCTTGGTGAGCAAGGTGGATGACAGTGGCATGATAAAAGGTTGGTAGATGACGGTGGCAAGATGAAAAAGCATATGACAGTATGTGAAATCAAGTATTTCTAGTGTTTCATTCTTGTATGCACAGATATACATGTTTATGGTCAAAAGAAACCAACGCTGCTCATTACGTTTCATAGCACGTTTATTTTTTTCTTTCCAGTGGTGTCAACAGCGCTTCAATTTTTGTGTCGCGTGGAATATGCTGCCGTGAATATGTTTACATTTCGCGCACGTACATACATCAGTTTGTCATCAAAGATGTGTTTCTTTGTTGTGATGTTTATAAAACTAGAGGTGTCACTGTGATAAGTGAATACAAATGTTTAAAATCGGCGCGCAGTTGCCGGAAAATAAAAGATCTCCAGTTCGCTATTGCCCCTTTCATTGTTAGAGCAGAATACAGCCGTCACATCATGTCACCACGCTAGAAACGCAACCCTGGCGATTCTTGCGCACTCTATTGCTAGAGCCGTATTTTTAAGTTAACAAAACGCGTGAAATTATGCATAAATTTTCACTTTCTACATGCGCCGGGACAAGCCCCGGTGACTTTGACTTTCACAAATCTGTTCTACCACCGCGATTTCCACCAAAGTTTAATACGAACGACTGAGATCGTACAAGTGTTATCGGCGCTTTTGAGTTTTAGAATGCACGATTTTGATGAGTAAGAATGACAATACAGCAAAGCTGTGGCATCATTCAGGCTGAATGAAGCCTTGTTTACTATGTACGGTGTCTTCGCAAGAAGCGAAAAATATTGATGCGACGCGCTTGCAGAACTTCCACGAAATGTACGCCTCCCCTCACCGACATCCGCCAGTCCCACTCGCCTACACTTCACTGGCTCTTATGCGGGAACCCAGACTCGTCACATCAAATGCTTCCTGAGCCAATATGATACCATATTGTTTCTGGCGCACTGCATTTGTTTTGGCCAAGCCCTTATGTAGCTCTTCCAAACGACGGAGGAACAGCCGTGCGCTGGCATGATTGCGCCGTGCGTTACGTGAAAAACATCACAAACAATTTTGTGGGCGTATCTATCGAATGAGCATAGAAGCGTCATAAAGCCTGAACAGATATCGCCCTTTGGAAGGAGCGAGAAACGGATATTAAACTTGGCAGTAACTACCGCTAAACTCTACCTACTCCTCAGTCCACTGAGTAGTTTTTTTCTTGTGGTTGTATATTGTAACGAAAGCATAGCGCTGTTGCCATTATCGCTGTGGCAATCGTTACAGGCAGCATTTGATCATGTTTACCAAATGTGCGAATATTAGTAGCAGATGAAGATCCCTAAAATCTCGAATAAACGACAAACAAAGCTGAAGTTAAACAGTGAGTTTGTGAGTGAACTACTTATTTAACACCAAACTGCCAACTGTCAGCGTGGCGCAGTGATTAAAAGGCAACCACTGCGCCACGCCGACAGTTGACAGCAGTCGAGCTCGTGTGGCCATATTCCAGCTGACTCTGGAGAAAGCGTTTGTTTGCGTTGCCCGCCCTCTTTTGTTTGCAGTATTGAAGCACATTAATGTAGGTAAAATAATTATTGACGATGTAGCCATGGCATATTGAAATCGTAGTACGAGGCTAATTATCATAAAGAAATTGCCCACCTCCCATTAGAATTGGGCGCTCAGTGCGTCAAGGCTGCCCTGTTAGTCCACTGTTGTTTTGCATCTATATTGAAACATTATGTCGGTCGATATTGCAGAATGACATCATTATTGAGTTTAGAGTAGAATCTTCACAGGTCAAACTGCTCGCATATGCTGATGATGTTGCGATTTGTAGCACTTCCTATGAAGGTATCGAAGAATCAGTCAGAGTTCCTAAATATTTCGCCGAAGTTACAGGAAGCCACGCAAACTTGAGTAAATGCCTCGGCGTCTGGCATGGATATTGGCCTTCAACGATAGAATTTTTCGCAGCTATTAAATGGACAAGAACGCCAGTTAAATATCTCGGAGTACCGCTCAAGTAATACAAAAGTACTGATAAATATTGAACACAGCAAACGAAAGAAATTAAAGAGAAAGCGAATAGGTGGAATGCAACTTATCTTTCTATGTTTGCTAGGGCTACTGCATGCAAATGGTTTTTTGTGTCTAAGCTGTGGTATGTAATGCAAGTGCTGTACTGTTCCCGGGTCAATGTGCAAAAACTACATCGGCTGTTTGCAATATTTGTGTGGGGGTCTAACTGGGAAAGGTGCAGTCGCACGAATTTGTTTAGACGGGTGAAGTGTGGAGGCCTTGGGCTAGGACATCTGTTTATCAAGCAGTTAGTAAATAGGTTTTTCTTTTTTTGCGAGACAATAGATTCTTTCCTACTAACATTTTGTCAAACAGTAGACTGTTGTCCGAGTTTGTTGTGAGCATTCATGTTACCAAAGGGGCTGCGCGAAGACACATGAAGAAAGTTGTGGCCAGTGTGCGGTTTCTGTGTGTTCGTTTTTCAACTGACTACCCGTGGTCTGTTGGAAAGAAAAAACTGTACAAAGATTTATGTGACACGATGCTCCCCATCCCACTGTACAGAGCGCTATATACCGCACGCAAGGGGCAGCTTTAAATGCAAAAACGTTCCTTTTCGAACTACACAACGAAACACTTCCTGTAAGAACCTTCCTAGAAGAGCGTGGGTTTTATATGCCTTGGGGATCTCACTGTATAATCTCTAAGAAACCGGAAACTATTGACAATGTTTTCCTGCACTGTTGGGAAGGAGTTTATTTTTGAGACGTATTACAAAGAACAACCAAAAAAGAGTTCCCATTATACCTTCATGGGATCAGGTATTTGGCATTAGAGAGTATGGATTACCTTTCGTTTTTATCATGATGACTGCTTTGCACAGTATAAACCGCTCTAGAATGGCTGGATTTTATTGTGACCCAGACAGGAGACCAGCAGGAGAGTTTTTCAACAAAGATTTTCAAGATTACTCGAGGTAGTAAGAACAGACGAATGTGTACCTTTATGGGTAGAAAGGGTAGAAGCCCTACTGACCATGAAGGAATTCTAGAACGTGATGTGTTAGAGCAATGCTTGACGGCCTTAGTTATCTTTAAGTTTTGGTTTTGTTCGTTGGGAATTTTAACATAATTATCTTAGCAACCCGCTTGTGAAGCTTAACCGGAAATAAAGGGAAAGAAGGCGTGGTTAGTGTGCTCAGTTTGGAATCCGATGGTAGCAAGTTCGATGACGTGCTGTCACATCTTTTTTGCTGGTGTTTTCTATACCGTTTTTTGTGCAATTATTTTTATATTTATTCAGTTGCAGCTTGTCACGGTGGTTCTGACGCTACTTCGCGCTCCAGCAATGCCTGCTGGAGTGCGCTATCCAACATCCACTTCACCATACGCCAACATGCACGCTGTGTCACCCACATTTCCGCCACCATAATCCACTAAAATGGTGAATGATGGAATCCATGATTCTTATGGTGGACGTTTTTTCAGTAGGAGAGTCCTGTACAAGCAGTGTAGACTAGACTTGCTTCATACAACTTCTGGAGCGCGGCAGGATGTTGAAGATAACTGAAACGCAGCTAGTCAGTGAAGAAAAAGATCGTGTTCGATCATGGTGTTGATGAATTTTTGCCGGAGTTATCCCCCCCCCCGCTGTGAACGTAATAGCGTCCAGAGACAGATACCCAGGCAGGGTAACAACCTGGCTGGTCCCGACCACTGTGATGTTGCCAGCATCACGCATCAGAAACGTCTACTGCTGTATCTAGCGTCACCCACCTTAGCTCTCTCGTGTGACCCGTCGACAATGATTGTAGTCATGACCCAGTGTAATGAAAAAGACTAAACATGAGACCTTGACGAAAACGCGCATGCTAGGTGAGCGAGGCGGAGGAAAACGAGGTAGAGAATGGAGCAGCCGGCGCAGGATTGGGCGTCGTCTTTTTTCTCTGCATTCCAATATATTGCCATGCACAGTTGCACAGTAGTCTTTATTACGAATAGATAAACGAACAAACTTGTGCCCCACAAGTGAACCAGTTATTGAAAAATGTTTATGTCTAGAACACCTTGGTTTATTCTAGGTTCGGCACCTCGTTGTCTTCTCTTATACCGTGGAGCTCGCACGTGCCTGAGTTGTCAATGTCGACCCTGGTAGTCTCCACCAGCGCTTCGCTTGTTATCTTTCGCACGAACACCACAGGCAACATTGAGCGCGTAGCAAAATGACTGGTGCTCGAACTTTAAATGTATCTTACGTCATCATCTCCCTTCGGAGAATGGATCCTCCCGACGCTTGTTTAGGTTCCAAGCTGGTATTGTGTAGTAATTATAATGGTAGTAGCAGTCATCATTCAGCAGTGTTGCTTCACTGCTCGTTGTCCTTCATAATATAGCTTCATTCAGATGCCGTCCACAGTTTATATACGATGCCATCGTCTGAATGATGTGACTTTCTACTCTGGGACAACTTCTTAGTTAAAAAAACCAAGCTAGCAAAGCACCTCGTAGGGGCCAAAATGAAACCGAACTAGTTATTCGGAGAGCCCACGTACTCGTGCGGGTGTCCATACCTATACTTTGTCTCCACAAGCGTACTTGAAGTCTCTTTCTTGCAAATTACACCGATTGGCATCACCTTTTTGTTGCTGCTGAATGCGATCTCCTGCCAGATGCCTTGCTTCTTCAGCTCTTTGCGTGAAGTCACTGGTGCTATGGTCTCGGTCGGTGTTATCATCGTCAGGTAACACTGCATTAAGGGGCGTCGTGACTGTTCGGCCAAAGACAAGTTGTAAAGCTGTCATTCGTGTTGTCTCCTGCACAGCGGTATTGTATGCGAATGTTGAGTGTGGTAGTATTCTCTCCCATGTTCGATGCTCTACGTCGATGTACATCGACAACAAGTCAGGTAACGTTCTGTTGAG
The DNA here is from genome assembly GCA_013436015.1 of Rhipicephalus annulatus. Classification (NCBI taxonomy): domain Eukaryota; kingdom Metazoa; phylum Arthropoda; class Arachnida; order Ixodida; family Ixodidae; genus Rhipicephalus; species Rhipicephalus annulatus. The sequence continues at coordinate 133,582 of WOVY01006078.1, read as the reverse complement.
CCGTTCTGTTAATCTGTTCGCTTGGGTTTGGTAGAGCGTGGTTTTCCTATGACTAGTGTATGTCAATCTCATATTTCGATTTGCCAGGTCAGCTGTAAATGCTGTTCCTCAATCCGTGATTAGCACAGTAGGAGCTCCATGCCGACTTACAGTGTTGGTCACGAAGAATTCGGCAACTTCCACAGCTGTTCTCCGAAGAAGTGATGTTGTCTCCATATATTTAGTTATATAGTTGGTTGCGACGATGATCCATTGCTTCCCTGATAACGACATAGAAAATGGACCAAGGAAGTCCATTCTCACTTGTGGGAAAGGGGCATCTGGTGGTTCAATAACTTGTAGGACACCCGCTAATTTCACTGATGGTGTTTTGCACCTTTGGCAATTATGGAGGGTTATTACGTAGTGCTGCACAAAATTCAGCAATTTTGGTCAGTAGTATTTTGTTCGAATAGTGTCAGTGTTTGGCTCACTCCCAAATGTCCTGCTGATGGATCATTGTGGCATGCTTCCAAGATCTTGGGTCGTAGCGCTGGTAGAACGACAAGGAAGACTGTCTCCGGACTCGGTTCACAATTTGACTTGTACAAGACGTCATTTTGGAGGACGAACGACGACAGGCTTCGGTGAAGAAAACGAGAAAGGTCAAGGGGTTGTCCCTGTAGGTATTTGACCAGCAGCACCAACTCAGGATCGCATTTATGCTGGTGTGCCATCTCTGACGCAGTGACATCTCCAAAAAAGAGCATCCTATTCACTTTCCATGGAGGTTGGAATCAATTGGTGCACGTTACAAACAGTTAGCATCACTCTGCTTGCGACCAGACTTATAGACGACCGTTACGTCACATTTCTTCGGTCGTAGGCTCCATCTCGCAAGACCTCCTGACAAGTCTTTGAGATTTGCCATCCAGCGCAGTGAATTGTGATCACAGATCACCGGAAAGGTCTTCCGTATAAATATAGCCTAAGGTTGCTTATGGCACGAACCGCCGGACAGCATTCTTTTTCCGTTGTTGAGTAATTTGGCTCAGACTTCGAAAATGCACGACTAGCGTATGCAATTAGCCGCTCTACACCATCCTGCCAGTGAACAAAGACGGCCCCGAGACCTAAGTTGCTTGCGTCACTGTGAATACCAGCCTCGGCTTCCTCGACAAATTGTGCGAGAACTGGATGGCTCTAAAGGCGGTTTTGCAGCTCATCAAAGGCATCCTCCTGCTCCTTCAGCCAAATGAAAGGTGCATTTTCTTTTGTAAGTCGCATTAAAGGTTTGGCGTTCTTTGAAAAATTTTTTTACAAAGCACCGGTGATAAGTGCCAAAATCCATAAACCATCTAACTGCCTTTTTGTTCGTTGGTTTCAGAAATTTTCGTACTGCCGCGGTCTTTTCGGAAGTTGGGTGAGTAGCTTCAGCACTGACAATATACCCAAGAAAGGATCTGGTAAGCACTCTTTAGGAGCTTCAAGCAAGCACAGATCACAGTCGTTCAACATGCTGCACGATGATAGCCGAAAAAACTATAACATCCTAAAGAGAAACAGATTGCCACTTCAGTGCGGAGAGCACACTATGCATCATAAGGTGAACTGTCGTGGGAGCGCAACAAAGGCCGAATGGAAAAATTTCAAACTCGAATAGCTCGTCTAGTGTAACGAATGCAGTTTTCTCACGATCGTGTTCGTCCACTTCTGTCTGCCAGTACCCACTTTTAAGGTCTAGGGAAAAAAAGACCTTCGCACCTTGTAGCCTATTGAGAGTATCGTCAATCCTTGGAACAGGATAAACATCTCGCTTAGTGACTGAGTTCAGTCTTCGGTAGTCTCTACAGAATCGTAAGCACTGGTCTTTCTTGTTTCAAGTACCAACGGTGACGCCCATGGACTCGCTGTCAGATGAATTACATCGTTTTTGGGCATTTCTTGGACCTGATTTCCAATCGCTTCTCGTTTCATTAGTGACACCCTGGAGAGTGGCTGGGACAGGGGTCTGACTGATTTGTCGACAATGATGTGGTGTTTTGTAATAAGCGTTCGTTGTACTTTGTATGATACTGAAAGGCACGCGGCGAATTCTCTTACTATGTTTTCTATTTGTCTCTTCTGGCTTGGCAACAGTCGTTGGTCTATGTCCATAGATTCTAGTACAGCATTGACGTCTTGGAAATCAGGTGGTGACGTCTCAGAGGTAATCAGTTTCGCAACATGGATGAAATTATGAATTATTGCAATAACGGCTTTCTTTGTAAGGTGTTTTACTTAATTCGCAAAGTTTATTAGCAAGACGTTAGCACGTCTTTCACGAAGCTGCAAAAGGCCCCTTGCCATGTAGATTCCCTTTTCGAGTATGAGCGCAGTGTAGCTGTCAGAGAGCCCTTTATATTCAGTAAACGCATTGCTCCTTACCCGGACAGCTACCCTGGACAGGGGGGGGGGGACCACCATGTCTTCATGCGATATACACAGATCATTGACTTTTTCTTCCGTTTTGAAAATCGCCATTGCATGGTAGGTTGAAAATGAGATGCATGATTGCAGCAAGTTATTACGGCACCATTATCCTTCAGGAAGTCCATAACAATAATTACGCCTCGAGAGCATTCCGTCATAACGATAAAATTGATGACGTATGTGATACCCCTGATTCTGATTGCCGTACAGGTTCCCTTCTGATCCAAGAGGTGTCCCCCTGTGGTGGGAACTTGAGCTCTAACCGATACAGCGAGTACCTTGTTGAGTGTTCTGGCGAGCTCACTACTGACCTATATTGACTAGGGCGTTCACTTCATAGCTGTCAACAAATACACGCATGTCGGAGGCGATGTTATGATTGCTGTATCGGCTTCTTATTTTGTCGTCATCACGCGGAGACAGCGATGGAGGTTATGTTTCAGAATTCGTGGCAGCCTTACCTCCACAGGTCCTGGGATTTTGTTTTTCTGACGCGGGCTTGGTAAACGGCACTTGGCAGTGGGGAGGCTGATGATCGATGGGGACTCACTGACCGATACCTCATTGGTGCTGTCAGAGCGAGGCTGATGTGGCTGAATGTCATGAGAGTACTGAAGAGACGACAGGTACTGCTCGATCTTGAAAGGACGGTCCCTGTTCTGAGGCTTAAGTGCAATCCTTGCGAATCTCCGAAGCCCTGCCTTGTGGTACTGGCACATTCAATACAGGTGGCCGGCATCTATACAGTGGTAGCAAAGAGGTACCCTGTCAGGAGCTCGCCACAGTCATCTTTTCTCTCCTATCCAGTGGCGGGTACGTGTTTGGTGGCGCAATACTGTACACCAAAGTGGCTGCGACGTTCTTACGCATGATAAAATGATATTGCTTAGGCGCAGCTCATTTGGAGCGCGAACGATATATACTATACAGTCAAGAAGGAGAAAAAAAGAGACCACAGTGTGAGTGCCTTCAAGCTCAAACTGAGCTGCACTAAAGCAATATCATTTTACCATGCGCCAACTCACACAGTCAGCAGTCCCTACGTATGAGGGGTCCTTGCACTAGAGCAAAGGTAGAGACTGTCTGCGATAACGATGGTGACACTTCTGGCTGGGCATACTGCGGACGTTCTCAAAAGACTGGGGATCCCTAACAGGCAGTCTGACTTTCTCATGCAGGACGTCGGCCAGTGACAACACAGCTGCAGCATTTTGATGAACTCGTTGCCTCTGGAGCTCCTCTCGCACCACATACCTCACAAGTTCACGTGAAACCTCCATGCTGTTTCCCAACGCAGTCGGTGCTGCGTCAACGGAGGCAATGCCCAGATACCACTTGTGCATTCTCACTCGTTGCTGAAGATTTTTTTTCCATTGTGGCTGCCTCAGAACTGCTACTCCGCGACGGTGGACGGCGGATTCCTAACCACACCGACATAAGATTACTGTCTTACGCATCGCTTTAGTAGGCATTAGTAGGCTTACGCATCGCATCGCATCAATGTAGGCTAACCGTCCAGATATCTTGTAATCTTTTCTTTGGTTTGTCAATAAAAATTTGATTGATTGATTGATTGATTGATTAGATGGCGAAGCTTTTTGTCCTCGCTCATGTTAGGGTCTGCTCGGTTGAAGAGATGAGACATGACCTCTACACACATGGCCACGCTTCGTTGCTCCGCTGGTTTCGAGCTTGGATAATGGTCTAGCCTCTCCTTGCGATCTTCATTCAGACAGGCGGCAAGTAGCTCCCGTCGATAGTCATGACAGGTCGAGATGGCAGCCTCGTGGTTACGAACCCTGTTCCGGCATATTCCTCCAACACAAAATAAATACGCCGTAGCTTCTGAGCAGCATTCCAGCCATTGACCCTTGCGACTCGCTGAAATTGCTCGAGCCAGTCCTCCGTCTCTTCATGTGCGTGACCGTGGAAGAGTTCAGGCGTCATCAGCGGATCTACTACAGTTTGTGTGTGCGTGGCCTGTGAAGTCATCTCATCAGCACATCCGCTGGGGACTTCGACTGTTCTTGTATGGTGCAAAAGGAAAACTCTCGGTCCTGACCACGTAGGCGACGGCTGCTGCGCTGATGAACAGTGGTCAGCTCGGTGGGTCCGAGGCTCCTTTGCTCCGAATTCCCTACTCCAACTTCAGAAGAGGTTGGATTGATACCCCGGCTCCTCCACCAGATTTGTCACGCACAGTTAAAAAGATAATTCTATACAAATAGACAAACGGGCTAACTTGTGTCCCAAAAACGAGCGAGCTAATGAAAGATGTCTACGCTCAGAAAACAATGGCTTCTTGCAAGTTCAGTACTTCGTCATCTTTACTTATCCCACGCAGGTTACACGTGCCTGAGTTGTAAATATCGATCCTGGTAGTCCTCACGGGCGCTTCCTTTGTTCTCTCTTGTACGCACACCACAAGCAACATTGAGCAGACGACTGGCGCGCGAACATCAAACGTATCTTGCGTCAATATATATATATATATATATTTATATGGGATAAGGCACAACGGGAGCGTTGTACAAGGATAAATACACTTATTTTCCAACAGTTTCGGGAGGGGTCCTCCCTTCATCACGGGATATATATATATATATATATATATATATATACGTGTGACCTGGCCTGGCTCATACGTCATGTTTATTTCATTTAATACTACCTCTTCCTCGGCCACTCCTACCATGCTTTCATACGTCATAAACCCCAGGTGGTCTAAATTTCCGGAGCCCTCCACTACGGCGTCTCTTATAATCATATAGTGGTTTTGGGACGTTAAACCCCACATATCAATTTCATACGTCATATGCTACCCCCGTCCCCCGAAGGATGGTACCAGTTACAAACTACAACAAATTGAAGAAGACAATAAACAAATAATGACCTAATTCACAGTTTACATTCCCGACGGAGTTCCACGATCTCACAAAATTTTCAAGGCCGAGGGAGCAGTCCAGTGATTTCTATGGCGGCTCTGGAGGACGAGCTAGACTGTTGCGTTCTCATGGTTACTCATGGCTACTCATGGTTACTGACAATACTGCTTGAACTCTTCTGGCGACTTAGCAAGGTTGTAACGAATTGTTGCATCGGCAGCTCGGATGTCATCGAGGACGTATTTTTTGTCGTGAATGATGCAATCCCGGTGCTTCTTGTTTTCGTGCTTTTCGACCGACCCTGACTGAGTGCTTAAGGTGTGCAGCAGGGCTTCCATGTCTTTGTCGATGTTTACTCTAGTGCTGCAGCTTCTGTATTAGCAGGTGCAGGGAGTGTCTCTGGTGGCTTTTCTTTGTGTGAAAATATCTAACGTCTTGAATGGGTCTTTGGTTTATAGATCTTTTTTCCGATGTTCTTCAATCGGTGAGTGTGATTTCGTTGAAATGTGCGTCCGTCGATGCCCTCGTTGCAGTCTCTCTCGTTGTCGCATGAGTTTGTGAACTTAGCTTTGTTCTGCTGATGCTGCTCAGGAAATGGCTGTAGTGGCACTCGTTCTGGAAATTGGTATTCATTTCCTTCAAGGTTTGAGACGTCCTGTAGACAGCTGATGCATGGTGAGCTGGTGTCTTGCTTGTCGGGCATAGTCAGAACTGCACATCATTGCTTGCATGCTCTTCAGAGGCATCAGAGACATGGTCCATTACGAACGCATCTGAAAGACAACTGTGTACGAGGTTTGATGCGTGACGTACTTCTGACTTTGTTTGATCCTTGAAATAGTGAGCTCTGTATGAAGGTACCACAGGCGACGTGGCAATAACAGGTTTGAACTGCAGAATTTGGCAAGTCTGCAGTGCCACATAAATGACACAGAGCAGCTAGCTTCTTGTTCGCTGTCCACTGCGAGTGGTTCTTGCGCCTCGTAGCGTGCGACGTTCGCTGCATCGGAGCCTTTTTTTTACTGTCGAAGGTGTGCACCGGACGGTGATGCATGAAAACGTACGGAAGGAGTATGGCTTGACAGGCTATTTTTTCGATGCACCAGGTCACCTACCATGGATACGGCGTCCTTATAAGGTCGCGTTCTACTGATTGTCGGTCGCAGTGATGGGCAGTTCTTGTTGTGCGTAGTACGGGGCCGGGAAAGAATAGTCAGGGTACCTTGGAGCTGAATCGGGGCCCTTTGCGAAGCGCCGGCAACAGAAGGGCGCCACGTGACCTGGGGATCAGCTGGCGTATTATATTGGGCGATTGTTGTATTAATGGAAATGGTGTCGTTGCTACTCGTACAGGCTGGGGAGTCGGCCAAAGTGGAGGTCATGGTGGAGTAGCAGCAACAGCAGCGTAAGCCAAAGGTGCGTTGACGGGTGCTGTCTGAGAATCAGACGGCAGTACCTTAGAGACTTGCGCCTGTATTACCTGCGCGATGGTGGGCGCGAGACACTCGGAAGTGGGTTTCGTTGCCGGTAGATACGACAGGCACGAAAGTTGTCGAGCCACTTCCTCGCGCACATTTCGTTTGTTTTCCTAGAATAATGTGTTGTGGTCTCCACTCAAGGTCAACACCGCGAGAGTTTCATCGTAGCCACTGGCCGCCGCGTCATGACCCGTTGTTTGCGCAACTCCTCGAAGCTCTGGCAAAGAGTGGTGAGTTGGACATGGTATGTGGACCCTTGGCTAGCAGCATCGTGAAGGCGTCGTCGTTTAATCCCTTCAAGATGTGTTTCATTTTGTCTGCTTCGATCATTGAAGGCTCAAGGCGCTTGCAAAAGTCGAGCACATCCTCGATGTAGCTTGTGAAGCCTTCCCCCTGAAGCTGTGCGCGTCCGCGTAGGCGCTGTTCGGCCCGAAGCTTGCGTACCTCGAGGCGACCAAACACGTCTTTGAGGCGTAGCTTAAAGCGCTGCATGTGGCGAAGTGGCGGTTGTTAAACCAGAGACTCGCTACCTCTTTCAAGTAGAAGGCTACATATTGCAGCTTCGAAGAGTCATCCTCTTGTTTCTTGCGCCTACCTTTTCAAATGTCGACAGCGAATCTTCTAGATCTTGCTTATCAGTACCGTCGAAAAAAAGGCGGATCGCGCACGCGTAGCGCAGTGGGCACGATGACCATCGGAGGCGGGGTCGAACCTTGCTGGGTGTTCCCTTGAGCCATATCTGGGATGGCAGGTAGTTTCCTGTTGCGGAGTTCCAGGTTGTTACCCCGCACCTCCACCACTCTGACACGGGATTTATTGCCGTAAGTAGTACTTGCACAGGAGGTCTATTGATGTGGAAAGTGGGCGGCAGCTAACAACTCTGGAATCACACCACTCGGAGCAACAGCTCGCGCTCGCCTCCTCTCGCTAAAGACGTGACCCATTGCGGTACATAAAGTTCTTCCTCTCTACACAATATATGTCCACCCAGGACGAAATGACAGACTACTTGCAGGTATAACAGTAGCATTTTTCCTAACTGGCACCTAGTTAGAGGCAGCTCGAAAGAGTAATAGGTGTAAAACGGGGACATTTGTTAAGTTACCTGCGACACCAGCTGCTTCTGCGATCGGTAACTTTGCTTCCACCTTTTTTGTTCACAGACAGGGTACTGGGAAAGGCAATTGCATATGCGAATGCAGGACAGAGAACAAATAACTTTATTTTACCATCTCATACAAAACTATTTTACCCTTTCATACAAATTTTAGTTTATCCCAAGTTAAGGGTTGATCATGAGAGCACCAAGGTGAAAGTGGAGAGATAGATAGATAGATATATAAAGAGATAGATGTATAGATAGATTGATAGATAATATGTAGATGCATGGATAGGTATATAGATATATATATAAATAGATAGATAGATATTTAGTTTGATACATAGATAGATACATAGATAGATAGATGCTCAAAGTGCCTACACTGACAAAGAAATGCTTCGGAATTTAAAAAAAAGAACACGAGTATTGCCTGAACCACTGTGCCGTAATTAGTGACATCAATTATCACTTTAGTGCGTGCATAAAGTCTTTGCTGTTTATGAAATAACTTTTTATCACTCACTCATCGAAAGCTCAGGCAAAAAGACGCGTTTCAAAACAGTAAACGACAGGCCATCGAGCCTTCTTGGCTGACAGCAGTAAATTATTTGTGATTAACAGCCTCTTTTAATTGTACTCGCTTCATTTATTCACGTTAAGATTCCTTTATTACCGTTCTCTATTAACCGCTCAAGGTTGTGTCGACATCAGTGACGAATTTGTTGCGGAAGATCTTTTTTTCAAAAGTACTTGCTTATTGTAGATAGTTAAGCATGACTGAGTGATATAAGCTGTACTGCAATGTAGATGCCATTGTGTCTGCGCGTTGTCTCCGAAGGTGATAATAACCGTGTTCATGCTTAGAACTTCGAACTTATTTTGGCCTATGTGCATACAAAGTGGAGTGTTACCCGTTTTCATGATAGTGGCTTTCACAACACAGTTGTTTCATAAGTTATTGCTCAAGTTATTTATCATCATTGGTTATATGATTCACATTGTGAAATGACTTACATACCACAGTTCTTCATAGCTGCTTTTTTATCACAAAGGAATCGCCTAGCAGATGAACTCAGTAACAAGACAGGGGAAAATCCCGGTACATAAGAATGCAGACGCTGCGCAGGAGGTTTTAGGGAAAGTGTAAAACGATGTTCAAAGAATCGCTATTAAAGAAGTGCAAGCGAATGCCAAATACTAATTTCTTTTTATCTTGAATACATTACGTCTGCCACAATGATTCATGCCATTTCAAGCGTAAATATTGTAACAACTATCGACATGGCTGCTAACCACTCTCCTAAATGCATACGCGTGCTTGCTGCTGCCATGTAGCATGCAGACTGATGAGCTCTCTTCTGTGTGAGGGCTTAATGATGTGAAAAGAATGCACCTACCACGAAAGCGTAGTGGCGCCCACTTGGAATAACGAGTTTCGAGGTGACTTCCATAAGTTGTGCCGTCCAGTGTGGTGCTACGTCCGTTAACTTCACCATTTGCCCATGAATTTGAACTGAGCTGAATTCAAACGCTGGCATAGTCCCCTCCCACTTTGATTTAAGGTCTCTTAGTGCCTAAAAAGGTGTTTTAGTGCCTAACACAAAGAATGAAAGCGTAAATTTAGGCACTCGTTTGCTTTCTTCGACACAATAGAAGTGAGAAATAAAATACAATAATACCAAGGGCTGTATGAGGAATCTTAATAAAAGTGATGGCAGTGTAAAGAAAAAGAAGTAAAGTTACCGAAAAGATAACTTGCAATCGGCCGGGACGGAACCTGGGAATTTAAAAAAAAAACGGGTCTGATGCTCTACCAAGGGCTTCGGTGGTGGTCGTACTTGCTCTCGCTTTTTAGTGTACATATGTGCATTTAAAACTGGGAGCATCTGCGAGCGGGGCCTGTGGCCGTTACGGCGAAAGTAAAACGATATTTTTTTCTAAACCGTTTGGCGTCACGTAAAACGTTATAGCTTCATGTGATGAAAACTTACGAATAACTTTTCCCCATACACCACCAGTGCATTTAGTACAGAAAATTACCAGAAATATTGAAACAAGTTGAAATGTTCAGTTTGGGTATTGATTACCTGCTGGGTACATTTTGAACTATTGTAGTTGCAGCAGCTCAAAGCTCCATCAAAGCATCTAGGAGCGGCGCGTTCTATACTTTCTTTCTGGTGACGTTTTCCGAAAATGACCTGCAAGGGTGACAAAAGAACACGTGGACTATATATACAATTGTTTTCGTCAGCGGAAAACTCTGCAGGTATTCTGAGACGGTTTTTGCGAAGTGGAGCACTCAAATGCACAGGCAAAGACATTTAATATTGACGACTGGTACATCTTTCTTTCTAATCAGCCTCCTCGCTGTGGATGCATTTATTATATGTTGCGGTGTTCGCTTTGTTATAAAAAGATGCCTGATCTGTATATTTACGCATGTAGTTACTCGAAGTAATGGTATATCTCGCCAAGATAAATATTTTTGTTGTTCTCAACGATGCGAGAGCAGTTATGACAGATATCGCGAATAACAGGAGATGATTTGTTGACATCCACGTTTTCCGTTTTCAATCTCTGTGTGAATATCCGGGTTCTAATATCCCATGCAGCTATTGTTGCATTCCACAGCGGTGCTGCCCAGCTTTTCACAACGTCAAGCAGGGGCGACAGAGACTTTTGTTTTGTCGCATAAAAAATATGGCTCATGCCACCCACAAAAGAGATTGGCCACGCCATACCGCCGACAATATTAAAGACAATACTATACGAAAGAAAGACGGAGCAATAAATTAGATGAGAAGGAGACATGACGTACAGAAGGAAAATAAAAAAAAGAAAAAGGGGGAAAACACGCGAAACCACCTTTGGCTGGCACGCTTTATGATGATGATGTTGATCATGATGTTCCTGTTGTATTGGCGGCACTCGCCCACAGAAGGGAATTGGTCAAAAACCGGGTGGCAGGATCGTAGGGTCAGTTCGGTTTGTATTCAAAGCATCCAATGGAATTTCAGTTAGATACGAAACAAATCGTAATTGTTGTAAAATTCTACACGAGATAGCGCTCAGGCAATCAGATAGCCTCAGAACAAGAAACAATAGTATCAATAGAGAAACAACGTAATAGTTTTGTTTCTTTTATGTATTCATACACAGCAGAGCCACCCTTTCTGGGGCTATAACCTAATATAATTCATCCAGATGATAAAATTAGTGCTACGTTGATCTCTAAACCTAGCATCTCAATTGGGTCGACAAGATATCTTTTTCTTTCATCGAAATATTGTTCACACAATGAAAAGATATAATTTATTGTTTGTATTTCTGTGTAAAAAATCGATTAATGTTAGATTGGTATTTGGGGTTTAACGTCCCAAAACCACCATATGAATATTAGAGACGTCATACAGGAGGGCTTTAGAAATTTCAATCACCTGGGGTTCTTTAACGTGCACCCAAATCTTAGTACATGGCCTACAACTTTCGCGCCTCCACCGGAAATGTAGCCGCCGCAGCCGGAAATTCATCCCGCGACCCGCAAGGGCAGTAGAGAGGCAATTCCTCCCTTTTGTGCTCCCCCTGAAGGACCTCGCTTATCGTGGGTGCATCCCCAATATAGAACAATCCTGGCACCGACCCTGCCTAAATACAATAAGAACAACATAAAACTCAAAGGCAATGGTACCGCCATACTTTGGCTTCTTGCTTGGTGTGAAAATAAATCTAGCGAGAAGTATGTAGAACACCAAACAAAGGCACCACGGTGAACACCTGCTAGTACCTGCTTTCATAATAGTACAAAGTACTGAAGAAGTATGCAAAGAGCAAGCCTACGAAGCGAAATATTAGAAAGCTACAGGAGGTTGTGCGGCCCTCACCAAGATAAGATCACAACAAAAACAAAAGCCTTTCAGCCATGTCAGCAGTTCATGCACAGCACTGCAAGGTCTTGAAAACTTACTTTCAATGCCTTTCTTGCACAAGAACATTAAAAAGAATACATAATGATGAAGAAGAAAGCCATTACTCAAATCCCTCTCTTATGCACCGATGCAAAATACCTGGACCTAGTTTCCTAGCAATGGCTTCAGAACAAGTCTTGAACATACTCTCAAAAGTGCTGACTGCAAGTGGACAAGACACGAAGGCAGACTACTATGTGACACAATGAGTACGTCAAACACCAACCATGATTTTATGCTAGAGTGGACGCCACATGAAATCTTGAAACACTGGCTCCAACTCAAAGTTTTCAACCGAAATCTCTTCCTCCTAAACAAAATAAGGTTGTTCCGATGACCTGCTGCCATCTCCATGATGTGAAGCAGGCGCATATACAACCTACTCTTCTTTACAGGGCTAACATGTTCTTGCTTCCACGTTTATAAAAACCGTCTCACCCGTTTCTTTTTGATAAGCTGACCACCTTCGCCGTTGCTTGGAGGGTGTTCAAATCAAAGAAGACAGGGGGCACTGGTGGGGCTGCTTGCACATGGTGTTCTTCGTATAACGGAGCAGTGACCTGCATGGTCATCTTTGAACAACTTTCACTATTGAGCCGTTCGTTATATTTTGGTTGACATGTTAGTGTAGTAGTTGCACCTAATGAAAGACTTGAAAAAACATAAATATCAGCAAGAGAGGCATGTAAACTTTGAGGTGTCTTTTATATATTGCAGCATTTGAACTGTGTTAGAAAAAATTGTTGCTTTAACTACACTGTGTATATATTAGAGAAATACCGGTACTGTCTTTGAGCTATCTCTTTTACATGCAATGAGGGGATAAAGACAGGCTTGCTTAAGTTAAAGTGAGGCTTGGAAGCTCATCATAGAATGACGATCAACGTCCTTTCTTGTATAGCTCTTGTCAGAGTCTGCTCTCATGTGTATTATTATTATTATTATTATTATTATATTATTATTATTATTATTAAAATGTATATAGATAGGGCTCACACGTACCTCAATTTATACGGCCTTTTTTAAAATATAATGATGTCCCTTGCTCCAAAACGTTTTTGATATGAAAATGCCTTCACTAGCTGTCCTTTTACTTGATTGGCCAAGAGTGTGTGTTTGATTAAGTGAACTGCAGGCATATTCACTGCATTGACCTAATGTCAGCGACTAATTTAGCGACAATTGCACCAAAGCTGCCGGAGTCTGAATAATGGCATTTTTTAGGGTGCTAGAGTTAACCAAAAAAACTAATCAGGCAGAACATACACAACAATTATGGACAACAATGGAGTCGAAAAAAATTCATACTAGTGAATTGTCACATAAAGAAGTCGGCGAAGAAGTACTATATGTAAGCGTGAAATCGAGTAAGCTTTCAGGTCTTTAGACTTGCAGGACAAAGAAGAAAAAAAAGACTATTGAGTCACGTGCGTGAGCACAAGCTTTCCGAGTTGTCCTGTAAATATGTATGGACAAAAGAAGGAACTAATAGAGAAGGTACACTCAAAATGAAAAACAATCGTGCATCAGCTTTCTTTCAATTACACTGATAGGTTCGTTCATTCTTGTGTACAACTTGATTTTTGTTTCAACTGCGAAATATTTCTTACATAACTTCGGCGACTTTAAGGATATCTATATTTCTATCTATCTATCTATCTATTTATCTATCTATCTATCTATCTATCTATCTATCTGTCTATGTATCTATCTATCTATCTATCTATCTATTTATCTATCTTTCTTTCTGTCTGTCTGTCTGTCTATCTATCTATCTACCTAGCCACCTACGACTTTTAGCTCTCCTGGTCGTTTTGAACATGGTATCAATACCAAACTTGGTATAACATAACATGACCGTATGAAGAACATATTTGACTAGTCATTGCATGAAATATATTGTATGGTATGGACGTATGTACATCATGAATGTCATATAGTTCCTGACCTTGCAGCTCATGTGGTGGTTTCGTTCACATGGCACGTTGCAAAACTGGTATGGTATGACATGATTGCAAGGCACAATCAAGCGACAGACCCTAATACGAAAACCATGACATGCGTGTCTTGTAACAACATGACTACATGCCAGGGTCATGATGCGCTTATGGCCGCTTTGCTAGCGTCACATATACCAAATTTGGTATTATGGTACGTGATTGGATGACGAAGGTATGTGACTGGTGCAAACATGATAATCATTACATTCATGTCATGTAACAGCATGGCTACATGAAACGCTTATGATGCACTCTCGGCCGTTTCGCTACCTTTACATGTACCAAACTTGATCTTACGAGACAGAGCGGACAAGATATGTGAACAGAACATCCAATTATGATAATCATGACATGCGCGTCATGCAAAAACATGACTACATGCCACCCTTTTGTTGCACTTGCGGCCATTTCGTTAGCTTCACATTTGCTAAATTCGGTATTACCAGACGTCAACGGATGGACAAGGTGTGTGTCTTGTGCAAATATGATAATCATGACGTGCATAACATGAAAAAAAATTGCCCGCAGCTTTCCTCGGGGGAACACTGAGGAGGATGCGGAAATTGGTTAACGGGTGTTAAATTGCGACTTACTTGGGTCGATGGCTAAATTGGTTAACGTGGTTGTGAAATGGGGTGTTAAATGAGTGAACACGTACGGCACGTATGCGAAAGGGCGGTGTTTTATTTATTGCGACGAACTTTGAGGACGATGGCTTAGGGACGTCGATCATTCTGTTTGTGGATTCGTTGGCATTCATTTCACGGCGACTTCGGACGTCGACGCGCCTGTACAAACCAACGGACGAGCGGCAACTGAGCGAGCGAGCGCCGACCTTGAGTATATATACAGCGCGACGGCGCATGCGCTGTCAGCTGTCGAATGTTCTCGAAGGAGAAGCGCGCGCAGCGGCACAGATGGCGACGGCGCGACGGCGCATGCGCTGTCAGCTGTCGAATGTTCTCGAAGGAGAAGCGCGCGGCACAGATGGTGGGCGACGGCGCGACGGCGCATGCGCGCGCGTCAGCTGTCGAATGTTTGAGAAGCGGCGCGGACGGCGCGGACGGCGCACTACAAGGCGCGAGTATAAGATGCTTCCGCATCTAAAAACATGACTACATGCCACAGTCAAGGCGCTATTATATTTCGACGTGAGGCGGTGCACGCACTCGCCTATGTTCATTTCGTCGCGTCACACTGGCGTTGCGACGGCAGGTGCCAGTTTCGCCATATACTAACAGGCATGCGCTGCGCTGCGTTGCTTTGACGCATGCGCGTTTAAGCGCATCTAGCGTCTCTTCATCATGAAAAGAGGGAGACGCAGTGTTGTGTCTGAGTAACGCATCGCCGTGAATTTCGCACCGGCTGCCGCTGGACGACGCGGACGAACGCTGGTCGCACCGGTCACTCCTGACGTCAGACTATAGAGTTCTCACGTTCTGCTAACCTAGCGTCGCTGTGCCTAGCATGCGCGCGCGTAAACGCTACATTGGTGTATATTGGTCCCTTCATGATGCGCTTGCGGCCGTTTTGCTGGCTGTGCAAACGCCAAACTCAGTGTTACGTGACATAAACAGATGACAAATTATATGACTGGTGCAAACATGATAAACCTGACCCGCGTAATATCTAAAAACATGACAATATACTATGCTGATAGTGGGCTCACGACAGTTTCGCTAGGTCCACACATACTAAATTTGGTATCACGTGACGTGAATAGATAACAAAGGTAAAGGACACGTCGAAACTTGATAATCATGACACGGAAGGCATGTAAGGCATAATTTGCCTTTAACTTGTAACGTTGCGCTAGTTTCAAAAACGCATGTCAACTTTTCTTCTTCGTGCTTACAAATTTCATCGAATTCCACTGTACATTGAATCTTGCCAATTTTTTCGATATTGCTGGTCAATTTTGCATATTGCCATGTGGTTGTAGAGTTCTGTTCTGTATTCTTGAATAAACTTCAGCCGTAAATCGGCACTTGTGTGTCTGTGGCTCAATTGTTCTTAATCTTCTTTCTTGAACTGTTCTAATACCATGAATCCATACCGACTCAATCTGTCAGTCTTGTTCAAGCTTTCTGGTTCCTATAGTTATATAACTAAACCATGTCAGAGTTATGACCAAGGACACCTCTCAAAATGTTTGGTGGACTGTTTAATGTACGGCAGGGTTCAGAGCATTCATCACATTGGTTACGTGAACATTTGTTTTTGCTGTTCAGGGGCACATGCACCATCTTTTATCACTTTTGCAAATGTGGATTTACCTTCAGTGCTTTCATGATGTGGATGAGTTATGAAAAACAAATAAGCATGACTTACGACCACGAGCTTTTTGATCTACAATTGAAAAAAAGCTCAAGACGGAAGACCACACCGTCTTTTATTAGAAGTGATTGAAACTTCAGGTCTGTAGAATAGTTCCTGAACCTTCTTTAGGTCAGGTCTTTTTGCAGGAGTCAAGCTCACAGCAAACATGATGTTACACTTTGTTTTTCATAGCACTTGAGTATAAGTACGAGACAATAGAAACTTTAAACTACTTTCTCACTTTTTATTTGTGGCACTCGAGGACTAGCACAATTGCAAACTCGTGTAAGGGATAGATTTACTGAATCATATGATAAAATCACAGCTGTTATTTCTGCATTCATCACAACTCAGGTGTCACAAATTCATTGGTGCACTTTGTTTTGCCCTTAAATTATCATTTCAGATATATTAAATGCATAAAGCACAGAAAAAGTATTTTCACTTTACCTGAAAGTGTGATACTGGTAGAACCTTTATTAGCTAGACTGACTTGATAACAACTTAACATGCAATATTAATCATGGAACTGTGAGGATTGTTTATTTATGTTATGTAAGTGGGATATTTTCGCTCTTTCAGGCCATTTGTGCATTAATGATGATTTCTGCATAGGAGGTGAATCATCTGTTTTGTTATCACAAAACTTCAGTAAAAGTTTTTAGAGCGAAAGGTTTCTTCAAAGTTGGCAGCATGACACTGATGAGGAATGGTTAGTCCATATTATTTTATTATGCATGCGTGTACAGGAGTCAAGTTCACAACAACAATATGTGCTTTCTAATGCGCTCACACACAGCTATTGGTAAAAGCATTCTTATGATATAAAATAGACGAGGTGTGTAGTCAATGGTAGGAACGTCGGCGTCGTGTCGATCAGAGTAAAAGAACCTGGTCACTGGGTTGACCTACAGTCACGCCTAAAGCAAGATTTACAGTGTTGCAACCAATGTGTGCCTTGAATATCATGCATATACGTTTCATTAATTTCATTGCTCACTCAGAGTTAGGACTTGGTGAAATACTCTCGGTTCATATTGGCTTTCTCTATCAGTTGGGACCGAGGATCATATGTGTGATGCTGTCAGCACCTACAAATGCAGGTGTAACAGTGCGTAACCTAGTAATGTCTGGATTAAGAATACATTCTACCTAACGCTGAACCATGCAATTAACACAAACCTAAACGTTTGTCTTTTGCAAAGCAGCAGTATAGTCAATGGCACGATAAGGTCCTCGGAAACGTCGCTAAATCAAGTGGTTCGGCCTGAAAACAAATTCAGGAATTTCACAATGCGACTGAATTTTGAAGTGGTGCAAAGCATTCGACACAGGCGGTGCGTACACCCACGTCATGCCATACACCTTACGTTCTCAGCCTGGGGAAGGTTTTCGATTTCTTGTGTATTTGGGTGTGAAAGACATTCCAGTTGTGCCCATATGTCTAGCTGTGCTTGCAAGTGGGCATAAATGGTCAGTTCTTGGGTCACAGCATGTGTTGAAGCAAATATGTCTCCTGTTACTGGCAAACGACTCTGCACCACCGAAAGTCTAGCAGCGTCAAAGCTAATAATAACTGCAGATGGCAGAATTTGTTGTCATGTCAATCAGTTGCGTAATTTTGAAGGTGTATATTTCTCTGGGACAGATACACATGTTCATTGGGCTATGTGACATGGCATCAATGACAATGTTGACAGCTCCTATAATATGTCTCTGATATGTTTGACATCTGCTGTGTTCATGAAAGTATGGATGCCACGATTGTCACTGAGGGAGTGTATTATGTACTGATAAGAGATGCACTCACATATTCTACGACAAAATTCACTTAATTTATTCCATGTAAAAATGTAGTGACATACGCACTAACCATTTATGCCCACTTGTAGGCACAATTAGGTATATCACTATTAGAGAGTGTTTCACGTACACCCAAGGAAGACGAAGTGATTCGTTTACGGAACACGCCTTGCTCATCTTTGTGCTTTTCTGAATTTTTCGCCGAAGTTGTGGGGTCGATAGCCCCATATATTGTGGTGATGGATGTTCAACCTCACGGGGCACTGTCCGAGACCGGTTCGACCTCGGGGACTGCTTCGAGGAAGCGAGGAAACGCGTCTAGTGAGAGTGAGGACACTGAGCTGTACTCCGCATCAAGCGATGAGTCCTCGGACGACGGCTTCCAACCCGTCCTGTACCACAAGGCTAAACGACGGATCGTCAATGCATCTTCGGCATCAAGCGCGACCACCGTGAGAACCGCCCCTCAGCGATGGCCTCACTCTATTATGTTTGTGCCGCTGAAGGCTACCGACAGTCTACGTGGGCTGAACAGGCAACCGCTCTCTGTGCATCTCAAGAATATTCCGCCAAATCAGATCAAAGAAGTACGTCTAAGCGCAAGAAGCAACATCTTGGCAATCGATGTGCTGAACCCACGTGCGCTAAACGCGCTTCAGAAAGTAACGCAACTGGGTAACATCGATGTCAAGTCTATAATACCAGCTGATAGCACCACTTCAACAGGACTCATTTATGACATCGCCACTGAAATTCCAAACTCGGATCGCTCAGTGCTAATAAAACCGGCAAATGAAGATAATGTCATTGTGAATGTCAGCCGCCTTGGTAACACACATTGTGTGAGAATTACGTTCAAAGGGGACTGTGTCCCCTCCCATGTGAAGGTTGGCCACTTTCGTCACCAGGTCCGACCATTTATTCCAAAACCTATGCGATGTCATAAGTGCCAGAAGATTGGCCATGTGCAGGGAGCGTGCAGGAACTCCGAAGGGTGCCCCCGATGCTCAGAACCACACATCGAGGACAAATGCAGTGCAACCATACCAAAGTGCCCTATTTGTCAAGGTGCCCAAAGTGCATCTTCCAAAGACAGTCCACGCATAAAGAAGGAGTTTACTATTCTTAGACAAATAATGCGAGACAGCTCTACCCACATAGAGGCCGCGGAAAAAGTCTGGCGAAGAAGACGACGTCACCGTCGAAGATTTTCGCGAAGAACACAGTCAACCACAAGACGCAAATCACCGCATCTGAAAACGGCGCCCACCGCAGGGTACACCACAGCGAACGCAGACGATGGAAGAGAGAAAACGAGTAGATCTCTCTCTACTGAAGAGTAGCCGCCACTTACGCGCACGCAACTTGTGAAGAACCGCATCAGAAGTCGCATTCATCAGAGCAAGCTGCGACAACAAAGGAGCAGCGGAACTTGGATAAGCAAGTGATTGCTCTTCTACGGCCCATAATTAACGCTATTAGCACGGTGTTAAACAACATGCGTGCAACGTCAGCAAGAAGTGCACTTCAAGTACTGGACGCTCTGAGTCCAGTACTGGCGGCTCTTGAGTAGACAATGGCCCACCAGCCACTGTCTTACAGGGAAGAGGTCAGAAAAGCAACAATTTTTCAGTGGAATGCATGGGGACTGAAATCACGCATTGCAGATTTCCATAGATTCTTTTCCACCAATATGTTTCCCATCATCGTCTTCTGCGAGCCAAATTTATCGAGCGCTATCAGACTCTCCGGATACGAATCATTTATGTCGGCTTGTAATAGTGGAAACAGCAAGGTCCTGCTGTTTATTCAACGTGACCTGACCTACATTCTTCTACCTGTACCACCTGCCAACGATAACCAATATATATGCTCAACAGTGAAGAAAAATGATCTTGTTGTCACTGTTGTCGGTGCGTACCTGTCACCATCAAGTAGGTTTGACCACAAAAGACTAGGACACATCCTATCATCCACTCCTGGCCCATGGGTGATCATCGGAGACTTCAACGCCCTCCATACGCTATGGGGGAGCCCGAAGATCAGCGCAAAGGTTAGAAGTCTGATAACGTTTGCTTCAGACATCGAGCTGTGCCTGTTAAATGAAGGCAGCCCAACATTTTTACGAGGCCCTGGATACAGCAGTTGCCTTGATTTGGCTTTTGTTTGTCGAGGTCTCGTCAGATGTGCCCGATGGTTTGCGGTTATAGAAACACATGAGAGCGACCACAATCCCACATATGTCAAGATCAGAGGATTATCACCTTGCAAGGTAAGCGAAACTATCGAAAGAGTGGACTGGACCAAGTTTGAATCTCTCATGGAAGAACGCTGTCAAGAGAACACCTCATTTGACTTAGAAGAGGTGATCAAGTCCACAGTGCAACACAGTGTGCACCCTCACATGCTCCTCAAGAGTAACCGAATTTGATGTGGAATTAGAACGATTTCGCGCTCTCCGACGGCGTGCAGAACGAAGGTACCGACGCACGAAAGCAATCGACCATTTACGAATCGCTAGACGTCTTCAGAAGAAGATACAACGCCGCATAGACAAGCTAGAGTCACAACGTTGGGCAGCCTTCTGCGCTTCATTAGATCCTCGCAAGCCTTTATCACACTTGTGGAGGACAATAAGAGAGCTCCGGAGAGCTCCCATTCAGCGGTCTCTATTCAAGGCTCCAGCCCTCTCTCAACAGAGATCGAACGTCGACGTGGCAGAAGAGTTCTGTGCCAACTTATCTGGTCAACTCGCAAATCCCAACATCTCCACGCTCTCACGTTGTGGCACGACATCACATGATCACCACATAGACCACTTTTTTTTCATTCATGAGCTTAAAGCAGCACTGGCTTTGTGCAGACGGACATCAGCACCCGGGCCTGATGGAATATCATACAGAGCACTGTGTCACCTTGGTGAGCGTGCGAGGAGTGCCCTCCTTAAGATATACAACGATTCGTAGTGAGAGGGCACCCTCCCAGTTAACTGGAAGACCAGCCGTTTGGTTCCAGTACTGAAGTCTGGCAAGCCACCATTGGTGCTCACATCATACCACCCGATTGCACTGGCTAGTTGCCTGGGCAAAGTGATGGAGAGGATGGTACTTAGACGGCTGGAATGGTTCCTGGAGCATGACAACATCTACCCGGACGCTATGACGGGATTCCGCCGTGGCTGGTCATCAATTGATAGCGTCATAGACCTGGTCAGCTACGTGCAACACGAAAAGGGCCGTAAGCGTCTCTGCGCTTCTTTTTTTCTTGATGTTAAAGGGGCGTACAATAACTTCACACATGAAGTTGTCCTCACCGCTCTCAAGGAGGTAGGAGTGGGTGGTCGGATGTTTCAGTGGCTACGCAGCTATCTCTCTGAGTGAACCCTTTTCGTGAGAACTGAGGATGGTGACACTTCGCTACAATACAGCCACCATGGTGTTCCTCAGGATGGCATACTTAGCCCTGTACTATTCAACCTCACGCTAATAGCTCTCAATGAGCATCTGCCAAGTACTGTCAGATTGTCAATGTACGCGGACGACATCTGCGTTTGGATGTCTGCAGTAACACTTCTACAGCTGCGAGCACGAATTCAGAAAGCTGCCACTCAAGTTGCTTTTTACCTCCGCCAACGAGGTCTGAAAATTTCCTCTGAGAAATGTGCACTTGTGGCATTTAGGTGCAAACCAATGCAGAACTACAGCATTCTGGTAAACAGCGAAAGGATACGTCACCTCCGATCATACAAGTCCCTAGGTGTTGTAATTGACAGAGACCTCTCAAAGAGCTCACATGTATCATACATGAAATGGCGATTGACAGGCATCTATCATTTGTTCAAGTTCTTCGCTGAAAAGAACTGGGGAATGTCCACAACTGCTATGTAGCGACTATACAGGATTCTTTTTCTTGGATTCCTTCGGTACAGCCTACCTGTGTTAACTAACGCAAGTAAAACAAGCATACGAATGCTTCAAAGTGTCCAGACTCAAGCACTCCGGATATGTTTAGGCTGGCCCCAAAGTGCGTCAACAGCGGCAACTATCGCCATCACAAGGGACAACCTCATCAAGACCCACTTTAATGTGGAAGTGCTGAGGACACATATACGACACCTTGCTCGAACTCCTTGACATCACCTAGCCGCTCTACCAGTGGTCCGAGCATGCACATCTTGCTGCGAAACAGTGACCACACATGGTGAGTCGATCCCTACTTCGTTCTCTCCTGCTGCTAGACCTGTGACTTCACCATGGTGGCTCGCACAAGCAATGATTATTATTAACATACCTGGCGTCCAGAAAAAGGCCAATTTGTCGTCACCGGCTCTTAAACAGCTCACACTACTTCTCTTGTATGAGAAATATCAAGACTCCACACATATATACACTGACGGATCGGTGCAGCCGGACAGCTCTACAGGAGCAGTAGTGATACCAAGTTTGGCCACGACAATTAAATTCAAGACATCTCACGCAACGACATCACCGGCAGCAGAATTGGCAGCACTTTGTGCCGCGTTGCAATTTGTAGTTGATCAATCTACACGCAAGTGGACTTCTTTCTGCGACTCGAAGGCGGCATTGCAGTCTCCACTATCAGCCTTACGCCGTGGACCACACGAACAGCTGGTACTAGAGATAGCAGAGGTTATACACCACCTGACTGAGAAAGGGCACCAAATTACATTTCAGTGGTTGCCCAGTCACTGTGGAATCATCGGCAATGAACGGGCCGATCAAGCTGCCCGCTCAGCCCACACAGAAGATCATAAACTGCGACTACCACTTTCTAGGACAGATGCTGCACGAACGCTCCGCAGGCTTGCTCGCCAGCAAACCACATCACATTGGAATCAGCCACACTTTATGCATGCCCGACTGTACTCGCTTGACCCTACGCGAAGTCTTCGAGTCCCGTCGAGGCTTTGCCGAGCAGACCAGACCCTGTTATGTAGGCTGTGGTTGGGCGTTGCGTTTATCAACGCCTACGCTTTCCGCATTGGGATGGCCGACACCGCAGCCTGTGGCCACTGTGGCGAAGAGGAAAGAATCAAACATATTATTTGTGACTGCCTAGCGTATGGTAAACAACGACTATGCCTTCGCAAGGAACTCAACAAATTAGATGATGAACCTCTGTCGGAGCAGGGAATTCTGCAGTATCGTCAGGATGCCACCTCACAGAAGAGGGCCCTGAAAGCGCTACTTCAATTTTTGTGATCGACCAGCCTTACTGAACGGTTGCAGCTAGGACGTCCTTCCTGTGTGTGTTGTCGTTTTTTTATGAGTGCGCGTGCGTTTTTTTTTCTCTTTCTACCCCCTCTTTCTTGTCCCTACTTCCCCGCCCCCCAGCGCTGGGTAGCAAACCAGATGCCTATGTCTGGTTAACCTCCCGGCCTTTCCTTTCTTACTCTCTCTCTCTTCACGTACACCCTAGTACACAGGAAATCGAAAGACTTCACCAGCAAATAACATAAGGTGTAGTATATTGCCACGATTCATTTCTCAAGTTTTGGCGTCTCCCCAATCATTACACAATTCTCAGCGCAAACCGCGCCTGCAGTTTTTGAGAAGCTTCGGGACTGCAGTAGATCAGTTTGATAAGATCTCGCCCACTCCGCGAACTGTACAGAGTATTCTGGAACCTAGGTCACCACGAGCAATAACGCTAAAACATTCGATGGCAAGAGTATAAATGCCGACGCACTTTGCCGCATGTCAGTAGTTGATCGACGGCCGATGCTCCGTTCGCCGCTATCAGTCAAAGACTGCAACTGTAATCGGACTTTCCGTTTACCGGGCACAGGCTCACCAAAATAAACAGTTAAATTTCAACATGAAGTCTCCTGTCTTCGGCCACGTCACGACCCCTTGACTTCTGGTGGAGGTGCAGCTTCATCCATGTACCGACGCCCCGTCAAGCCGTGAACCCAGCCCACGTCGCGGAGAAGACACCGACGCCAACCAAGAGCAGCGAACAAGCCGCCGACAGCAAGGTCTTCCACCGGAGTACGGGTTTCTACAAGACAAGGCGCGGAAGACCAAGGCCATGACCTCGACTGCAGCGACAATGTCAACCGAAGCATCCCAGCCCGCGATCATCATTCATCAACCCAGGGAACCACCAACTTTCCGTGGGTCATCGTTCGAAAACCCGGACACCTGGCAAAAAACATACGGCCGTGTGGCCGCCCTTAACCACTGGGATAATGAAGAAAAGCTCCGTCGTGTGTACTTCTCCCTGGAAAACACCGCAAGGACCTGGCTCGAAAATTGGGGGTCCGTGCTTCATATGTGGGAGGTCTTCGGCGGCGCATTCCAGCAAACGTTCACGAGGGTCGCTCGCAAAGAGATGGCCGCGGCTCTACTAGAGACCCGGGTTCAGCTACCAAGTGAAAAGGTTGGAATTTTCACAGAGGAGATGACCAGCCTACTCCGTCACACTGACCCAGACATGCCTGAGGAAAAGAAAGCTCGTTTCCTCATGCGAGGGGTCAAACAGGAACTCTTCGCGGGACTAATAAGGAATCCACCAAACACCGTCCAAGAATTTGTATCCGAGGCGAATACCATCGAAAAAACCCTGGACATGCGCACCAGACAGTATAATCGTCGCCTAACTCCAGAATGCGCTGCTGCTCAAGCCAATGACTCCGAAGACCTGCGTGAAACGATTCGAGCGACTGTGCGTGAAGAGCTGCGCAAACTGTTGCCTTCGGCGCAACCTCAAGAGGACTCAATCGCCGACATTGTGCGAGAAGAAGTTCGGCAATCGCTTCGAATTCCCCAAACACCACTGCCCGAGCCAGAAACTATGAGCTACGCCGCTGCCGTGCACCACAACACTCCTCCCCGTCCACGCCAAAACGCCGCCTCGTCGCACTTTCGTCGCCAGACGTCAGCACCTCCACCACCCTTACCGACGTCCTACCGTTCCCCAGCGGGCCAGCGCAGTGCGCCGAGGAAAACGGACGTTTGGCGTGCACCTTACAACCGCCTACTATGCTACCACTGCGGCGAGGCCGGGCAAACATACCGATGTTGCCAGTACCGACAAATGAGAGCGCGTGGCTTCGCCGTCAACGCACCGCGTCCGCAGCCAGGAGATTGGCCACGTGACATCGCCGACTACCTGACAAGAGCACAATGGACACCACGAAATCCTTCCCGTCCGCCGTCGCCCAGCCGCCACATGTCACCGCACCCCCGGCCGTACTCTGGCCCAACGTGGGGCCGCTCTCCTAGCTCGTATCCGGGAAACTCAGGGCAGCAACCGATGTAGGTGCGATTGCTGTGCGATGAACTACCGAAGATCCTCCGACGACGACGCCGCCGCGACAGAGCATTCCGAACACAACGCCACCCAGGCAAAGCCCTGACGGCAAAAGCTCACTTACTGAAGCTGGCCGGACGACGCAACATGGAAGCAGCGGAACAAGCTGACGCAGCCGTGACGCGACGCCACGCCCTAACTGTAATGCAAGACGCCGAACTAAAGACCTTGACGTTCTTATCGACGGCCACAGTGTGACCGCTCTCGTCGATACTGGAGCCGACTATTCAATCATCAGTGGGTCGTTCACCGCGAAGTTAAAGAAAGTTAGGACAGCTTGGGAAGGCCCTGAAATCCACACAGCCGGAGGTCATCTCGTAACGCCTGCAGGAATCAGCACAGCGAGAGTCATTATTTACGGTCGTATTTATCCTACAGACTTCGTAGACCTCCAGCGTTGCTCGAGAGATTTCCTCCTTGGTATGGACTTTTTATGCATCCATGGTGCTGTCATCAACCTAAGAACAAAGTCGATAGCGTTGTCCACGGAAGAAGAAATACCGCCGTGCACGGCCGTCAGGAATCCATGCCTTGAATATGCTGGAAGAACAAGTCACCATTCCGCCTCGCTCCAGCGTCATTATTTCAGTCGCACTTCTAAATCACCTGACCTGGAAGGCGTCGTTGAAGGCAGTCAGCATCTGTTGGTCACCCGAAATATTTGCGTCGCAAGAGAAATTGCAGAGCTGCGGGGAGGCAAAGCAATGGTTATGATCACGAATTTCAGCAATGAGTACAAACAGTGAACAAAGGAACAACAGCCGCATACATCGAAGAAATTGTGGACGCCACCAGTGCTTTCGCCCTCGCCGATTCTGCGGGACCTGCTCAGAAGAATCAAGTCCTTCCCACAGCTTTTGACGTCCATCCTAGGCTTCCGAATCATAAGCAAGCACAGCTCAAGGCCCTGCTTCTGCAATACGAAGATTGATTTTCATCGTCATCAAAAATTTGGCAGACCCCAATCACGAAACATCGCACCATTACCGTAGAAGATGCCATACCACTCCGTCAGAGTCCGTACAGTGTTTCGACGCGAGAACGTGAGGCCATGAAGAGACAAGTCGATGAAATGCTGCGGGATGACATCATCCAGCCGTCCAAGAGTCCATGGGCGTCCCCCGTGGTGTTAGTGAAGAAAAAAGATGGGACCCTACGTTTCTGCGTCGATTATCGCCGCCTGAACAAAATCACAAGAAAGGACGTGTATTCTCTCCCACAAATAGATGACGCACTTGATTGGCTCCATAACGCCAAGTACGTTTCATCAATGGACCTCAAGACTGGCTATTGGTAAATCGAAGTCGACGAAAGAGACCAAAAGAACACGGCGTTTATAACACCGGACGGCCTCTTCGAGTTTAAAGTGATGCCTTTCGGCCTTTTCTCAGCGCCTGCAACTTTTCAACGCGTTGTGGACACAGTACTGGCAGGATTTATGTGGCAGACTTGCCTTGTGTCCTTGGGCGACGTCGTCATGTTTTTCTCGTGTTTCGACAAGCATCTTCGGCGCCATGAAGCTGTACTTCAAGCCATCAAGATGTCCGGACTCACACTCAAACCAGAAAAGTGCAGATTGGCGCACGAAGACCCCTTGTTTCTGGGGCACGTGATTATCAATTTTGGAGTTCGTCCCAATCCACAGAAAACAGGCGCCATTGCCGACTTCCCGCCACCATTGAGAAGGCGGTGCGCCGATTTCTGGGCCTTCGCGCCTATTCTAGGCGGTTCGTGAAAAACTTCGCCCGCATCGCCGATCCATTCACTGACCTTACGAAGGCCGACTTGGAGTTCAAGTGGGAAACGCCACAGGAACGCGCTTTCCAGGAGCTTAAACATCGCCTTCAAACGCCTTCATTTCTTGCTTATTTCGACGATTTCGCCGAGACAGAAATACACACTGACGCAAGCAGCGTAGGTCTTGGCGCCATTCTTGTGCAGTTGGCTGACGGACTTGAAAGGGTTATTAGTTAGGCCAGCCGATCGCTATCCAAAGCAAAAGCCAATTATTTCACAACCGAAAAAAGTGCCTCGTCATCATCTGGGCTACGTCGAAATTTCGCCCCTACCTCTACGGCAGGCCCTTCAAAGTTGTGAGCGACCACCACGCCTTGTGTTGGCTAGCCACCTTGAAGGATCCTTCAGATCGCCTCGACGACGGAGCCTAAGACTTCAAGAATATGACATTACTGTCATTTACAAGTCCGGCAGAAAACACTCCGACGCCGACTGTATCTCTCGTGCGCCTGGCGACCAACCGCTACCCGACGACCCGGACTACTTCTCAGGAACGACGACTACTTCTTAGAAACGATAACTACCGACAACTTCGCTGAACGACAGCGGGCCGACCCAGAACTTAAGGCCCTAATAGAATACATCGAAGGCAGGACCGCCGAAGTCCTGAAGGTATTCAAGCGCGCACTTGCGTCGTTCTTTCGTGAAACCATCTTCTCCAAAAGAAAACTTTTTCACCGCTTCGAGCCAAGTACCTCCTTGTGGTGCCTTCAGCTCTGCGACCAGAAATCCTGCAGGCCCTGCACGACGATTCGACGGCAGTGCACCTCGGTGTTTCTCGCACGCTCGCGAGGATACAAGAAAGGTACTACTGGCCACGTCTTACCACCGATGTCACTCGTTATGTGAGGACATGCCGGGACTCTCAACGACGCAAAACATCACCGACAAGGCCGGCGGGACTTCTGCAGCCAATAGAACCACCTCACCAAACTTTCCAGCAGAATGGTATGGACCTACTAGGGCCGTTCCCGACATCGGCTTTCGGAAACAAATAGATGATGGTAGCTACCGACTACCTCACCCGCTACGCCGAGACAAAAGCCCTTTCAAAAAGCAGTGCATCCGAGGTAGCCAAGTTCTTCGTCGAGAATATCGTCCTACGTCACAGGGGCCCCGGAGGTCCTTATTACCGACAGAGGAACGGCCTTTACTGCTCACCTAACTCAAGCGGTCTTGGCATACAGCCAGACAAACCACCGCCGGACGACAGCGTACCTCCCACTGACCAACAGCCTCACCAAGCGGCCAAACAAGACGATTGCCGACATGCTGGCAATGTACGTCGATGTCGAACACAAGACATGGGACACCATTCTTCCGTACGCTACCTTCGCATACAACAAGGCGGTGCAGGAGACGACGCAGTTTTCTCCATACAAATTGGTCTACGGAAGGAGCCCGGCAACGACGCTCGATGCCATGTTACCCAACGTCACCGACGAAGAAAACCTCAATATGAGTGAGTACCTTCAACGCGCCGAAGAATCCCGACAACTCGCGCGTCTCCGCATCAAGAACCAACAGACGAACGACAGCCGCCGTTACAATCTTCGACGACGCTTCGTGGAATACCAGCCAGGTGGACGTGTTTCGGTGTTGACGCCAATACGCCGACATGGACTAAGTGAAAAGCTTCTGCGACGGTACTTCGGACCATACAGGGTGGCTCGACGTCTCGGCCCACTTGCTGACGAGATTGTCCAAGACGGCATCAAAAACTCTCAATGACGCCAATCGCGATTTGAAGTCGTCTATGTCGCGTGCCTCAAGCTGTTTCATGCGCGTTAACAAACTGAAACAGTGTTTTTTGAGTTATTATTGTATCGTAGTTTATTCACTGTACTTTCTTGCATTATTGTTGTACCTTCATCAAAAGCATCGGGACGATGCCTTTTTTCAGAGGGGGCAATGCCACAGTCCATTTCTCAAGTTGTGTTATCGCCCCAAAACACTACACAATTCTCAGCACAAAACGGGCGTGCAGTTTTCGAAAGGCTTCCGGACTTTAGTAGATCACTTCAATAAGATTACGCCCTCTCTGCGAACTGTACAGGTTATTCTGGAACCTATGCCACCGCCAGTGATAACGCCATAACATTCGATGGTAAGAGTTAAATGCCAACGCACTTCGCCACTTGTCAGTAGTTGATCGACAGCCGACGCTCCGCTCGCCGCTATCAGTCCAAGTCTGCTACTGTAATCGGACTTTCCGTTTATCGGGCGTAGACTCGCCTAAATAAACAGTTAAATTCCAACGCAAAGCCTCCTTTGTTCGGTCACGTCACGACCCCGTGACAGTATATATATTGTGATGAGGTTTATTAGTCGTTAAAGACAGCGACGAGACAGCGTGATGAACCGTCCAGCGATCGGCACAGCAACGAACCGAAGCACGAGCCGAGAGAGCCGGGCGTTGGCGATGCTGCTCGCTGCGGGCACATCTTCTTCTTCACAATCGCCCCCGCTGAAAAAGGAGCCATCCTGGCGACTTAAGAAGTTTCAGGCAAAGGCTCATGGTACGGTTTCAGTCGGGAAACATGGACGATGTCACGTGCACGCCGGCGCATGTCGTCCGATCGGGAAACTGGTTCAATTAGGAAATTAACCGGAGAGGTTTTCTCCAAAACGGTGTAAGGCCCCTCGTACCGGGGGACAAGTTTCGAGGAGAGTCCCGGTGTTTGGTATGGGATGGCAAGCCACACAAGAGACCCTGGGGCGTAGCTGGGATCCGGAAGAGAGGTGCTACGGGTTTCTTTCTGGCGTTGTTGCTCTTCCGAGGTGAACACACGGGCGAGTTGGCGGCACTCTTCGGCTTGTCTAGCAGCATCGGAGATAGGTGGACATTCGGAAGCATCAGGACGGTAAGGAAGTAGGGTATCAATTGTATGAGAAGGCTCACGTCCGTAAAGAAGAAAGAAAGGTGAGAATCCCGTGGTGGTTTGTATTGCGGTGTTATATGCGAACGTGACGTATGGGAGAACACGGTCCCAGTTGCTATGATCAGATGCCACGTACATTGAGAGCATATCACCTAGCGTGCGGTTGAACCGTTCCGTTAGTCCGTTAGTCTGCGGGTAGTATGCTGTCGTTTTCCAATGAAGGACGTGGCATTCCGAAAGCAGAGTTTCGACGACCTCGGAAAGGAAAGCGCGGCCTCTGTCACTAAGGAGCTCTCGAGGTGCACCATGTCGAAGGATAAAGCGTTGCAAAATGAAAGAGGCGACATCCTGAGCTGTAGCACTCGGCAAAGCGGCTGTTTCGGCGTAGCGTGTCAGGTGGTCAACCGCCACTATAATCCACCGATTACCATCTGGTGTCAATGGAAGGGGACCGTAGAGGTCAACGCCGACGCGATCAAATGGCTTGGCAGGGTATGGAAGTGGCTGCAATGCGCCAGTCGCACGTGGCAGTGTTGATTTACGTCGCTGGAAGTCAGGACAGCACTGCACGAATTTACGTACAAAATTGTACATGCCGCGCCAGTAATAGCGATGACGAAGGCGTTCATATGTTTTGAACACTCCGGCGTGGCCACATTGTGGATCGTCGTGAAGGGAGGCGCATACTTGCGATCGTAAAGTGCGTGGAATGACCAGCAACCACCGGCGGCCATCGGGAGCGTAGTTGCGTCGATGAAGAAGTTGATCGCGGATGGCGAAATGGAAAGCTTGACGTCGGAGGGATTGAGATACTGGAATGTTGGGCGTGCCAGATAAATATTCGATAAGAGAGGCGATCCACGGGTCACGACGTTGTTCGGTGGCAATCGAGTCGAGATTTAGCGATGACAAGGTCTGGAGGCAAGTGTTTCCGCACGTCTGATCTGGTGGTAAAGGTGAGCGGGACAGGGCATCAGCGTCAGAGTGTTTGCGTCCGCAGCGGTATACGACGCGAATGTCGTACTCCTGGATGCGGAGTGCCCATCGCGCAAGGCGGCCAGAAGGGTCTTTCAACGTGGAGAGCCAGCAAAGCGCGTGGTGATCAGCTACTAGATCGAACGGGCGGCCGTATAAGTACGGCCGGAACTTTCCAAGCGCCCACAGCAGAGCCAAACACTCTTTTTCTGTCACGCTGTAATTAGTTTCGGCTTTCGTCAGAGTGCGGCTAGCGTAGGCTACAACGTATTCTGAATAGCCGGGCTTTCGTTGAGCGAGGACCGCGCCTAGCCCGACGCCGCTGGCGTCGGTGTGCACTTCGGTAGGAGCCGTCGGGTCGAAGTGGCGAAGAATAGGTGGGGAAGTGAGCAGAAGGCGCAGAGTAGTGAAGGCAACGTCACATGCAGGGGACCAGGAGGTGAGGTTCACGTCACCGCGAAGAAGCTGTGTTAACGGTGACATGATAGATGCAAAATTTCGAACAAAGCGCCGGAAATAGGAGCATAGGCCTACAAAACTGCGAAGCTCTTTCATGGTCGTCGGCTTGGGAAATTCTGCGACTGCTCGAAGTTTTGCTGGGTCTGGTAATACGTGGTGCTTGGACACGATGTGGCCTAGGTTGACGAGCTCACGTGCAGCGAAGCGGCATTTTTTCAGGTTAAGGTACACAATATTCAGGTATACACAATAGTGTATACCTTGGGGCTCGTTTTTTCGTGTTTTGACACAATAATAATGACATCTAACAGACATTAATGCCAAGGAAGGTATAGGGGAAGTTATTAGGCCAATCGTTTTGTAAAATAGAAAAAAGAAAGTGGGTGAAAAAATAATAAATTCTCTTATTCATTAACGAGGGTCTCGTACTGGCCGACATGGTGCCGTTAGGTTGTATACAAGGGTTTATTGATCAGCTGCCCGCTTTTAATAAGTTCACGTGCTACGTGACGCCATACAGGCTCATAAAAGGGTGTTCCACACTCGCCGCTTGGCTACAGGTGGCGCTGACTGACATTTCCACATTTCAATTCGCATATAAACCGAAAAAGTGGATGGAGGATGGCCACCGTGATACCTCAGTGGTTAGAGCATCGAACGCGTAATTCGAAGGTCATAGGTTCGATTCTTGCTCCCGGCACGTAATGTTTTCACCCACTTTTCTTTGTGTTTACTTATATTACATTGGTTTTATTAACTTGCCGTATGCATTCCTTAGATCACATTATTGTGTCAAAACACGAAAAAATGAGCCATAGGTATACGTTGTTTCCCTTATATATATATATATATATATATATATATATATATATATATATATATATATATATATATAATCTAAGCGTTCGAAGCTGCTCTAACGGAGGTCTTTTGGGGTAAAAAATGTTTTTCGCTTGTAACCTGCTCCAAATTTTGTTTCGTCTGTTTCACTCCAAGGAAATTTTGAAGTAGGAATTCGCCATCGAAACGGTGACTTTGAATTTAATTCATTAATAATGAAATGATGACAGTGAAACTTGTAGCATTAGAGTTTTTAGGCCACAGTTTGTTAATCTAAGTCAAGTCATTGTTTCTCTTTTTTGTCCCTAGTATATATACCTGCGGCCGATCTGGAGGCGCACGCTCGTTTTATTTACGGCCTGTGTACGGGAAGGAGATTGTACATGTACCTATCGCCGCAGTCTCACTCCAAGCTTACTCGCCGTCATCTATTAGAAGAAAAGGCTAGGTCACTCAAATAATGCTCAGGTTCATTTCTACTGTTGCACTTCCTGTTGGTTCCAATGCAGTGGAAACAATCTTGGAAACATATAGGACAACTCTTTTTGATACTTCAAGACAGGAGTAAATTGATAAATATTCCATTCTGCATGCACGTACCATTGTGCGTCGCGTTCAGAAGGCTCGGCCACATACATGATCCGACAATAACTGGCAAACGAAATGACAGACAACGTTATCTTTTTTTTCTGAGAAAAATAGTTTTGGGAACGTTAACTTCAATTCCACATGCTGGCAGCCAGTGCTCATATAAATGATAAATTTCGCTCATTTTTGTTCAAGGTATCACATTTCATGTTTATTGAAAGAAGTGCTTCAAAAAGGTGAAAGTAAAAGCATAAAAAGGGATGGTCCCTATTTTTCACAAGTAGGTGTGAATAGCACTTGCATTAGCAGGAGTAATAGAAATAGTAATAAGAATGTCAATGAAAATGAGAATTGTTCAAAATGAAAACACAAATGTTAGAAACATGAAAGAGCATGTAGTGATACAGTTTTGGAAAGTCGTTGTAGTAAAGAAAAAAAAAACAACCCCAAGCTTACACAATCTCAGATGCAATCTGCAGTGCCGATGAAAAGTGTGAAACATTTTGATATGCAATATGGCTCGCCAGAGATGCAGGGGAACAATACAATTTCAGAGGATCAGAACATATTCTCATTAGAACTAATATATTTTCATTGCGCCTGAAGAAAAAAAACGCTGTTGGCATAACTCTGTCATGATGCTTTTAGCTGAAGTAGCTTCATTGTTTCTAACCATAAATGCTTTTGTTTGGGCTTGTAAACAAAGCCAAATAGCATGTCATTTTATCAATCATAATTTATAGAATTAACTAGAAGAATCCCGAGAAACGTTTCAGAATTAGCGCGGACCCTTCTGCGTGATTTTTGTCCACACTTTCCAGACAGGCCGGTAGCAGAGAATCTTCATTGTACGGCTCAAGAATCAACTGCGATTGTCAAGGATTTTTGTTCGAGGAAGGTATTTCACTGATATGTTTATGAAGGACGCCATAATGGAAGGCTTTGGGAATTTTCACCATGTGGAGTTTTTTAACGTGCACCTAAATGATAAATACAACGACACGAGCCTCAAGCATTTTCGAATCAGTGAAGAGATTGTGTTCAAGCCGTAAAAAAAGATATTTGTGCTGTTGCTTGTACGTATTCAATACACAATGCATGTGTGCCAAAAAATTCGGGCTGTGCCCACACACACCTTTACTACTCTCAGTGCTTCCTACAAAAGAAAAAGTAATTGGCACGAAAAAGTGGCCGACGACAGCTGATTTACAATGCAATTCTTATGCGACAAAAGGCGTTTTGAAGAGTTGCCTCTCGACGCCCTCATGCGGAGTGCGCTGACACTGAATAAAAGCAACTGTAATTTACTCGCAGCGGCTGCCTAACCAATAAAAGAGAGAGCGAATGAGCGCCTATAGACCAGCCGTGATCTACCCTACATTCGTTAATATTCTTTCCTTCACAACTGATCAGGTAACCATGCATGTACCAAAATACATACTGCCAAACCATCTAATATTAAAGTCCTGATTCATCTTTTTGGCATCATTTAAAGGAGTACCGAGAGATTTTTTTAATATTAATAAATGGTTGTTGTATACAAGAGGAGTGGTATCAAAAAGAGAGTTCTGTGTTGCCTGGGAAAGCATCGCATATATTTTAATAGCTCTTCCTTCAAAAGACGCTTTCAGTTCCAATATCAAGTGGTGGGTACTCTTTGACATGATAAAGCCATGTGACATTGCGGGAACTCGGCTCACTACGTACTGGTGGTGGATAAGTGATCTGCTCGTGGTACATATAAATGATGAGTGCATTGTCCCTATTGAGCATGACAGTGATTTCTGTGACTTTGGCTGCAAGGAAGACTCCGCTTGCAAACTCGAAGGAACCTTGTCGACTCGTCATGATAATGTACACTCCATTGTTTGCCAATACCCAGCAACAAAAACTTAAAAATCATAGTAACTATCTTATGCAAGCTGGCTGGCTATTGCGTGGTAAGTTATAATCCTATTTCTATACCAAGGAAACTAAAATGTGCCTTTTTGCGATGTCTCAAAGTCGTGTCGGTACACCTTTAAAGACACTAAAGCCGAAAAAAATTTAGCCAAGTGTAATTTTTCAATCCGAGAAATGCAATTTGTATCGGGCCACAACGCTTGGTAAGGGAGAAAACGCGCAAAAAGAAAATGTGGGTGGTGATGCCACCTTGATCTCGCACGAAACCTTGTGACATCATGAACTTTAAGCGCGTGTACTTGGTATTACGTAGCTATTAATTCAATAATGTTAAGTACACTGTCATCTATTTGTGAGATGGACCTCAGATGTGAAGTTTCAGAAATATTCACCAAGCCGTTGTTGCGAAAATACAATACCATTTCAAAATTTGAACATCCCAAAATATAAATATGAACTTCAACCCTAATGTTCTCAGCTGATAATGAACTTGTGGCATGAGAGGTCTCGGTGTGCAGCGTGTCCGTCTAAACTGAGACATTGGTTCTCTTTAGTGTACTTTTAAGAAAATATTGCCAACTGCTGGTGCAACACGAGTCACTGCAAACACAGCTTTGAAGCAATATTTGATTGTAAAAGCCTTCAAAAGTAGATTTCAACATTAGAGGTTCTCAGAAGCTGTTCACTGATATTTTAGTTCTATCACTTCTCTGAACTTGGTCGCATCGTTGACCTCGTGTTCTAGCGACTTAAATGTGGTCATGAGTTCTTTTTGTGGCATGGCGTAGCGTTATTATAATTCATTTCTTGTACCCAATTCAAGGGCTATTGTGATATCTCGGCTGCAGAAGATCCGGAAATATGCTATAAATGTAGACCTGTACTACCGTAAGACCTATACTACCGTAAATTGGGGTTGCTTTCTGACAGATTTGGCATGTTTTTCTTCCCCCTCTGAAGACCTGACATTGTAAAGGCAATTGAACAATGACACAACGTTTATTACACCTTCCGTCGCCCGACGGAGTGTTCTACTGATCCGCATTTTTATTACAAATGGCTCTATTGGGGTTAAAAGCTGTCACAATGTTGCCCTATTGTGTCAGGTGACTTTGTGACAACATTGTTTTCGGCTGAATATGATTGGGAAAATAAAGTCTAGCACAGAGCTACACCATCAGAAGTTCATTTGAGTTATCTGCAACTGGTTTCTGCTCTAGCAACCTCACAATTGTACGAAAGTTTATTCATACATGTATATCCCCGATCAAGATGTTTTACCTCAAAGACATCCCGTTTACCAACTGGCATAGTGGATTAAATTGAGTACATATTGATTTATTTTGAGTAGAAAATTGCGCCTTCGCAGTCCGGCCAGCTCTTGTTATTTTGGATCCTACCCGTAGCGCTGATGATGTGCCTATCAGGTTTCACTGCTGTCGCTCCTCCAAGGTAAAGTGGTCGTTTAAAGTTTACCATGTCGAAGTTCTTCTTGAAAGCTTTTTTTTCTCCGGAACCCACACCTTTGAATTCTAAACGTTGCTAATATAGGAACCAGCGATGGAGTTTTCACGAAAACCCATGGCGTGAGAGCGCCCACGTTTCTGCTGCTCCCGCAGACGAGAGTGGCGGCTGGTAGAGGTGGAGCGTGCGCGCATCGCCGTAACGAAACCGAAGAGCGCTGGCGGCACTGCTGCGTATTCAAGTGCAACAGTATATAAAAAGGAGGACGCTTAGAGGAAAAGGAGGACGTAGAAAGCGGAGGCATTGTTGCATCCAAGTGGTCCTCTGAGCGAAATTCTGTTCTCGCTCTACTTTCTAGTGCTGTAGGACTCGTTTCTGAACCAGATGGCACGTGTCTGATATACTTATTCGATAGTGAAGGCAGCCACCAGTGGAATCCAGGGCCATACAGTCGAATTTGAAGGGTGTTTTGCCGGAAATGAAACGAGCATACTATGCAACAAACGGCTTTGTAAACTTCTTTTTACCTGGCTCACTGAGTGTTGTATAGTGAACTTCAAGACTAACAAAGTTTCCATGCGTACATCCATTTGACCATCACCACCAAACTCTATCTGATGCCACCGCGTGAAATGAACGAAACGATAGGCTGGTAGTTCTTTTCGTGTGTGTGTGTGTGAACAGTGGCGTCTAAAGGAACGCTGCTTTGTCCACAACACTTGTGCGGGGCGACGTTTATACGCCTTTGAGCTGTTATAAAAAGGTACTCTAGCGGTAAACACTCGATGCTGAAGTGCCTCTGTTTAACCTAATTTGTGCAAAAGACAGGGTTGTTGTTACGAGCAAAGCAGCGGCCTACTCAAAGCATAGCTTTCTTGAGCCAGCCGATGTGGTAACCGTTTATCTCATTGGCTGCCGTGGCTAAGTAACATCATAATTTATGCATCGCTAGAGAAGTATCAAATGTCTTCGATGTTTACTTGTTTTGTTCACCTGACACACAGCTTCAGTTTTTGCCGCTTGCCTGTGTCATACAAAATGAACATGTCCGTTCAACATCGAAAATTTCTAGTCTTCAGTGTGCCAGCAAGATATTATTCTAAGGTACTCCGTAAAGTGCGTATCAAGATTCTGACAGCTTCGGGTTCTCTAACGCGCACATATTCCTTGGTACACGGGTATTTTTTTATATTTTGTCCCTGCTTTAATGCAGCCATTGTGGTTGGAGATCCATCCCGCACTATCAAGCATAGGAGCGCGACACTACCCGTGCTATGCTGTCAAAGTGGTTTGCTTGATCAACGTCCACGTACATGTACACCGCAGAAAGGGCATACATAAGGCGCCAGAAAAACAAGTGGATGCCACAGCTACTACTTCCTCGTTGTTTTTTTTTTGCTACAGAAGTGCACAGTGTGGTATCGTCGCCACACAGGCATATAAGTCGGCACTACCATAGCACAAAATCTCAACCAGAAAATTATCACGAGAGAGTTGCCATCACTTTACAACACTGTATCTTCAATGCCACAAGCATAGATGCAGTCCACTTTGCAGAGCTTCTCTCCGTTTTTAAGTGCCATTTATGGAACAGTAGCCTCCGGACAAAATTAAATAGGCTTCAGCGTATTTTAGACGAAGACAAATGGAGACACATACAACACAGATTAGCACTGACTTACAAATGAGTTTATTTGCACTTGAACCAGACTTTTTATTCACGGAACCTTGCCTGTATTACCAATACACAAGGTGCAAAATAAAAAAAAAACAATATACACGGTACTCGAGATCTATAAGCGAAAATAAAATGCGTATGCTTACAGGATCAATTATCAAAGATAATGCACACCTACATCATACAAGGCAACTCAACTTCGGAGTAAAGGCGGCACATGATATACATTATAAAAACGGCACCTTCAAAATTGAATAGGTTGAAGAGCAGGAAGTGAAATGTTTAACTTGTGCTTGCGGTAATACAAGTGTGTGTTTAAAAAAAGATAAAAAACACGGAAAGC
Organism: Rhipicephalus annulatus; assembly: GCA_013436015.1. Classification (NCBI taxonomy): domain Eukaryota; kingdom Metazoa; phylum Arthropoda; class Arachnida; order Ixodida; family Ixodidae; genus Rhipicephalus; species Rhipicephalus annulatus. The sequence continues at coordinate 95,316 of WOVY01006078.1, read as the reverse complement.
ACACGGGGATGAAACAACAATACATGGCGACCTAGAGAACAGAAGTCGGCCTCTTTTACTAAAAACAACTCTTTCCTGCGCTCCAGGCTGACAAGCGCTCTACAAACCAAAAGCATGCAGAAGCAATAAAGAGACACACAAGAACAAACTGAGGTAAATTAAAACAGCCCGTACCAGGGCGTCAAAACATGCTCTGCGAAAACGAAATGATTTGTGTCAAGCAATATGAGCGTCAAGTAGAATAAAATGCCAGAACACGAAAAACCTTGCAAGATTGAGACGAAACTTCAAATAAAACCACCTAAAAAGTCAATCTCAGAGTACGTTAGGGTGACAAAAACGATGCTTACACACTGATCACCAGCTTTTTAATAAAAATTGTTGCAAGGAATTTTTGTTCAGTGCTATCTCTCGCTCTTTTCAAAAACTTGGTGCCGTTGAATTATGGTATGCAGCCACAACGCTTACAGTGCTCGGATAAGTGGCTACCAGCTTTATTGCGTATATTCAGGTTGTGCTCCGTTGCACGTTCATTAAAACATCCGCCTATTTTTCCTATGCAACAGCGTTCACAGCTTAGGGGAATGTCATACACCACATCCGACTCACACTCAGTCAACCTGTTTTTGTGCTGAGTCGAGCATTGGGGTAACGCTTACCGATTAGTCATGATGCACATTTTCGACAACTTACACGGTGCTGAGTAGACAACCTGAACATCATGCTTCGACGCTACCGTCTTACAGTTGTGCAAAATTTTGTGCATGTAGGGAATCACTCCTACCTTCCTCTTCACCTTCTTTCGTTCGTTTTCTCTTTCAGACCGCTTGGACTTTTGAACCAATGACTCGGAAACCTCAGAGACTGAAGCCTATCCCATTATGTACCAACCCGACCAAGTCAAAGTCTTTGAACAAAGTCTTTTTCAAACTACGATGCAGTATTACTGGCACATTGGCTTCTAGAGCTAGCTGTTCGTTTCAAAATGAAGCGTGGCAGCGGCACACGTGCGCGCCCTCCAAGCAAACGGTCGTTCAGGTGCGAGCGGCTGAGTTGTGTCGTGACTGTCTGCCAAGTGCTGTTTTTTGGCGAGCCAACTATCCAGTCGTGGTCTCCTATGAAACCAAGACTTCGCATCAATGCAAGTCCCAAAAAGCATGTGAAATTTCGGAGGTTTATTTAATGGGGAAAGAACAACATAAGAAACCACATGAGCACATATATTTCATAGAATTTGGAGATACCATTTTGAAATTACCACAGGAGCCTTGCAATAATTCACAAGTGTCAGTTTTTAAATGGGGTTTGCATAGATTCATCTTGTGTTGGCTATCTGGTGGTCAGTAATCCTCTTGTGTAGTATTAGTTGACGTGTGCCCAAGAATAATCCAGAATTAATGTTCGTGTGGTCGGGTGTCTTGTGGTGCTGTTATAAATGTTTACAGGCATGGCCTTAACTGCAGACTAGTTAACCTGGTTTGCAACCAAATCATGTTTGGAAATCATGTAAGCCTTGTGTTTATTTCAAAATTTTTCTAACAAGCTTGTTTTAATCAACTTTCATTAAAACCTATGCTTCAATACTTTCGTCTGTGGCAGATGTTTTTTGCACAGTGTTCACTGAAGTATTTTTTCATTTTTTTTCATAATATCCATATGGCATTTAATCTGGATAGTACAATATAACATCTGCTGTCATTGTTTTTCGATGTTTTAGCTTGCATATAAGTTTTACTGCAGTGCTTAGAACTTATTTTGATGTCTTTATTTCACTTCACATATGCAGGTGTCTGAAAAAAGCTCAGCGTATCATCAAGACGGGGCTGTGGAACTATGTTAGGAAAGGCACTTCATACTTGTGTTCATAGTTATGCAGCCCGATCATTGCTGCCTCTCAGGGTAGGGATCTGCAACAGCCTGTGATGGTTGGCTTCCTGCCCAATCACTGCTTTCAGGATCTTTGGCAGCCCAACGTCATTGTCTCATCTAATGCTGCAGCCTCTAAATCACCACCCTACCTCGGCTGCTCTGGCAAGCCTAATGCCCAAAGAACCTAGCTGAGCTCGCCTCCTAGTTTGGGCTGCAATACCAAAAGAGCAGTAACTTGAAAAACTGAACTGAAGAAGAAATAGTTTGACTTGGTATATTAAAAATAATGTCATGAAAATTGTGTTCTGTTATTCTTATTTATAGATTGTTTGTGTGTGGGATATTTCCACCGAGCAGTCATTTCAGTTTATTTTCTTTGGCTAATACTTGATAAAACAGACTAGGTTGCAATTTCTTGCAAGACTAGAAAGGAACGTATAAAGAAAACTAAACAGTAACGAGACTTGTGCATACCAATGCCCATATGTGGGGACGGTAATAAGCAAGGTAAAAAGAAGGCATGAATGGACGATTTAGTGGAATCGTGTAGCGTCTCTACAATAAGTCTTACAGTGGTCAGTCGCCTTGAAGTACACCGCGAAGCTCGTACGGGGCTGCTATAAGCTGCTAGTGGAAGTTCTAGGGGTGCGATTTGAAGTCTACTGGCTAAGGAATGCCAGTAGTATAAAGCACACAATAATAACGCTGGAATATTGGCAAGCTAATGGTTTCCAATATTCGTTGTAAAGGTAATGTTTGAGTAACAATGTCATTTCATTGGCAACAACGTGGCCCGAGAATAGCCCCATACATAGCATGTGTACAGCATGTGTACAGTGGGCCAGCGTGTGTACAGTGAATAGCATGTGTACAGTGGGCCGGCGGCGGCTGAATATTGGCAAATGTTGCGGCAGAACGTCACACCCCGGATGGCTTGAAAGACGGTCCTACATCGGCAGAAGTTGCACTTGATGAGGGAAGCCAACCTTGGGCCAATATCACGGCCGACGTTAGCCGGCTCGGTGCCGAAATTGGTAAAACATCGATGTGCTAACTGAGGGAGATGTAGTTGAGAAAGAGACGAAGGAGAGAAAAAGCTGACAGGCACCCAAGTGTGCTAGTTAGCCACAATGACTTTGGCCTGGACATTTTTCGCAGGAAATAAGTTTTTAATCACCACGAGCAATCAGCCAACAAAAGATCAGCGGAGATGTCTGGAAGAAAAGCAGGCAGTAAAACTTTTCAGCATACGTTTGATTGTTTTTTCAGCCATGCGTAACACACAAGCGTCTCTTCGAGCTTTTTCTGTCTTCCTTCTTCCTTCTCTCCAACTGATTTGCAATATTTAAATGGTGGTATGTTAATAAATCTGCTAATATTGTGTTCTCAAAACTGGCACCATTGCCTTATTTAGACTTTTTTGATGTAACGCAGTAAACTCAAGCCGTTGTAAGGTTAGTTGTAGCGTCCGTTTGTTTTTTAACTAAGCACGAGCTGGCTCTTGAAAAAAAAACGTGCATAGAGCAACGTCAGCCTCAATAAGCTGGCGGCCTTCATGCTATTTCACATGCAGTATTTCGCTGGCACTCTAAGTCGCTACACAATCGTGTTCGTCCCTTTTCAACCCCTAGCTCCTATATATAGTTTGCTTCTGCTGCGATTGACACATATTATAACGCAGCTTTCTGGAATCTATTTCGCTGCAATGCTGCAATTGTGGATGCACATTGAAGAGTTTTGTGTGTGTGTGTGTGTGTGTGTGTGTGTGTGTGGGTGGGTGTGTGGGTGGGTGTGTGGTGTGGTGTGTGTGTGTGTGTGTGTGTGTGTGTGTGAGTTTGTTTGTGTGTATGTGTGTGCGTTTGTGTGTGCGTGGAGGCTGCTAGAATGACTATCCTCAACCTTTTTTGCCGAGAAAAATGGACACCTAAGCTTACGTGTAAGTTTTCCCGAATCACTTTCTTTCTCAAAAGCTGAATGAATGTATGCTTTGTTAAGCTGTAATTACGCCGTCTCGATTAACAGGATCCATGAAACACAAGTTTCGGGTGAATGTTGACAAAGGTGTATCATTTTCATTACATTAGCACACTGTTCTGGCACAACTCATAAAATTAAGAGCAATGCACGCTGTTTACATAAATACCCTTATAATAATTGCGGTTACGTGATAAGATTGTTTTCTTTTAGTGATACGACATCACTTTCATTTTTCTATTTCTTCTAGGCGTGGCTCTATTCAATCGGTTAAATCGGAGAGAAATTGTAACTGAAGTGGGTCGACGGACATCCGAGGCGTAGCTCACAGACAGCTGCTCTGAGAGCGATTCGGGCAGCAAAAATACCTGGCGGAGTTTTGGCTGCACAACTTCTGCAACGCAAGCCTCGGTATTTTCTTGCGGAGTCACAACGAAGTTTCGGATCTCCCTCCGAACGACCTCACGATTGATTTAATGCAGAGAACGCTCACTGCTGGCAGTCAAAGCAGAGAGGCTCAGGAATGTGTTGTTTGGTTGGTCGTGGTATAGGCGGCGTTGCTGCAGCGCTTGCTCAATTGTCGTAGCCTCTTTGATAAATTCCACTACGCTTGTTAACGAGTTGTGTAGGAGACCAGCAAACAGCAGTTCTTTGACGCCCCTCATGAAATGTCGGGGTTTTTTACCTTCAGGAATGTCGGGGTTAGCCCACCGAAATTGGCGGATCATGTTTTCCGCCGACATGGTGACGCTCTCGTTCAGTTTTTGTATGCGTACCTCGATGGCCTGCAGAGCAGAATCACGGCAGTCAGTGTTTGCAAATTCTCTGAGAACTAGGTGTCGAAATTCAACCCACGAAGACAGCGTTGACTCGTGGTTCTCGTACCACGTACGAGCGCTGTGTGCCAAAGCAAAGTCGACGCGCGATAGCTTTTGTTCATAGGACCAGCGGTTAGCCTTGGCGACTCGCTCATACTGGGCTAACCAGTCCTCAATGCCTTCATACACCTCAAGGTGAAAGGTCTCGGGAATTTGACGCTGATCAACAGTAAGCTGCGAAGGCCCTTCAGTAGCCATTTCTCCTGGCTCGGTGTGTTCTAGCGGGATTGCCTCGGTACTAAGCCTTCGCTGTCGGCGACACTAGCTGTGGACAAGCGTATCCACTGCAACAACGGGTTGCGGTGGCGGACTCAAAGTACTAGAGCCGGAGGTGTGCGAAAAACCGTTGAAGAAGTCCAGCACTCCACCAATGTCGCGAGGTGGATATAACAGGATACAGGATGACGGTGTGAATAGAAAAAAAGCGAGGTCCGAATTACCAGAACAAAAAAGCAGCCGCTTCGGCGTCGTCTTCCTCGGAGGAACCGTGGTTCATGTTCACGCGCATCACTTTGTCAACCTCTTTCTTCTTCCCCGGCCTTTAGCCGCGACAATATCTTGAATCTGGTGGCATCGGCAGCGCAGGGTACAACCATTCAGTCCAGCTGTTAGAGAACCATTTTGTGGTGAACCTCCGTCACATGATCTTACGAGCTGAGAGGCGCAGGGCTGAGAGATGCCCCCTTAAGGCCCAGGACTGAACACACTGTACACTCTTCAACCGTGTGGACGTGGTATGTCGGTGGCATTTCAATCGTCGCGGATGGCAACACTGGCATGGCATATGTCACACTCTGAGCCAGACAAGAGGTGGTGCAAAAGCATGATGCCTTCTGCGACTCCTCCTCACTACACCAATGGTGTGGCAACCCATTATTGCAGTGACCATTCACTTGGGCATTAGTGAAAAAGGCCGTCATGCCTCCTCCTAACTCTCGTCAAGGTCACCGCACTACCTTAACGGCCAGCCAGATTGCATATGTGTTTGTCAGCAGCTCATTAGGGTAAACAAACTGAATGCTCCTCTAGCCAGATCTAAGCGTCGTAGTTTTCCTGCTGCCGACGACATCGAGTACCTAATACTGTGCAGTCTGTAGTTACCCTCACGAGAATTCATTTTGAGGACTTTTTATGAAATCAGACAGAGTGGCACCCTAGCTGGGGTCTGGCTGAGTGCCGTTGTTGTGCCAGTCCGGAAACCTGACCGCCCTTGTGCCGTCATCACGTCCTACAGGCGCGTCTCTCTCACATCTGCTGCCTGCAAGCTGCTGGAAGCCATAACAGTGGCTCGCCTAAAGTGAATTGTGGGGTGAAAAAGTGTCTACCAGAACAGCAGATGGGCTTCTGACGCCACTGAAGCACAGTAGACTCGACTGCGGACGTCGCCTCTACGTTGGAGGAGGCCAAGTGCAGAAACGATGTGGCCCTCCTCGTTCTGCTGGGTGTCCAGAGCGCCTTTGACACCCTACCTCTTATAGCAATAGAGAGTCTTTTGGACAACCTCGGCATCGTGGGCTGCCTTCTTACCACAGGCATCAGTGCCGACTTGGTTGGATGAACCCTCCGGGTTAGAGTGCGATGCATGCTCAGTGATACATGGCCAGTGACAGCTCGTGTTCCACAAAGTTCAGTCCTGACGCCGTTTTTGTGCCACCTGGTGCTATCGGAGCTGCTGACCGTGATGCCCTTTGACTAGCGTTAAGTCAAGCAGTGCTCCTGGTATGCAGATGATGTGACTATGGGGAATAAGGGGCCCAGGCAGCACTTCACGGCCATAAGGCAATCTCTGCGACGCTTTATGGATGCTGTCGCCTCTTTCATCAAGGCAATCAGACTGACCGGATCGACACGAAGACGGAGGCTCTGCTGATTCACTCCAGAGCCGCTGCTCGGAGGGCAATCCGAAGGCTTGTGGTAGGTGAGCGGCCGATTTTGTGCAGCAAGGCAGTAACATACCTCGAGCTAAGCATCGACCACTGGCTTGCCAAGATACCGGCCGTTAAACTCGGTGCCTTCAAGGCCACCTGAGTTGGCATGGCCGTAAACAAGCTGCTGAGGAGGCCCGAAGGGTGCACTTCGCCACTAGCACAAACGATCTATGAGTGAGCTGCAATATAAGCGCACACATATGCACTGCCCTTGGTGCAGCTGTCGCTTCTCGGCAAGGAGCAGCTGGAGCGGCAACACCGCATAGCGACTCAGCGCATCGTGGGGCTTCCGTCAGTCTCCCGTATCTGCATGAATGACGGAGGCTCAGACCTGGCTTCTGCCACACCTGCTGCTACGACAGGTGCTGCATAGTGTCGATAACCTTCACAGGGCCCCCGGAGGCGCTGCGCTTCTTGGGAAACTGCGGAGCCGACGAGCGCCACGGCTGGCAGACTTATGCGTTCTCTACCAAAAGCTGGTGCCTGAACCTCCCAGTCCTATTGAGCCCCCTCCATCACTACAGCAGCTTCTCAACGTGAAATCAGGGCTGAAAAACCTAACAAAAACGCGGACACCGGTGTGTGTGCTCCACAAGGTAGTGGTGGCACAACTCCATGACAGGCTTAAGGGGCAGCTCCTCGTTTCACGGACGGGTTCGTACGGGAGCGCCTTCGATCGGCTGTGGCTGCCTGCGCCGTGATATCGACTGGGACAACCGTCCGCTGCCAAACTCCCTCTCACGGCAGCTTCACTGTAGTCGAAATGGCCGACTTTGACTTTGCAGCCGGCCGCCTCGCTTCCCCATTACCCAAGCTGGCTGTGGCAATTCTATGCGACTCGTGACCAGCCTACAAGCGGTGCTCTGAGACCAAGCAGGCGTGGTTGTGGCGTTACTGCGCGCCAAACTGGCCACCATCAAAGATAGAGATGTGCGCCTGTCCCTCCACTGTCTTTCCTCGCCCTTTGAACGAGGTGGTAACGAAGAAGCGTACGCCGCCGCTAAGGCAGCTCACCACCACCACACGACATTCACCAATGTGGTAACCCAGAAGGATTACTTCTGACAGTGACTACAGACTCTCATACCAACAGCCCACCCGGACACGTGGGTGGCAAGTGGCAAACCTCCTCCATACCTTCCGAAGACTGGTCCGGACAGATGCGAGTGACGGTTGTTGCTTCGCCAGCGTAGCGTAGCGCCTGGCCGGCGGCGCGCATGTTTTGCGACCAGTTCTTTTTTTAATTTACATCAATGACATAACATCTGCCATTAACCCGAGAGTTTCCAAAAAATTGTTTGCAGATGACTGTGTTATTTTCAAGAAAATCACGGGCACCGATGATCAAGTCTTATTAAACAGCAGTTTGACGGGAATTGGTCAGTGGTGCACTACCTGAGGTATGAGCTTGAACGCTGACAAAACAGTTCTACTTCGTGTAGCGAAGAAAAAACCACCCTTTCGAATTCCTATTCATTAAATGGTGCCACAGTGGTAGAAAAAAGCCAGTACAAGTACCTCGGGATAACGTTCACCAATACTCTATCATGGTCAAAGCACATAGAAAACATCTGCGCATCTGCCACACGCAAGTTAGGCCTTTTACGGCATAAACTCAAAGCGTCACCAACTCATGTCAAATTACTGGTCTTCAAAATGATAATACTTCCTAAAATGCAATACTCTTCGGTTGTATGGGACCCCTTCCTTAAAAAAGATAAGTACCGGCTTGAAATGGTGCGAAAATGCGCTACATGCTTCATTTTCAACAAATATAGAACCACCGACTCGCCAACTACTCTAATGCTGGCGAATGACACTTCAACCCTGGAAGATAGACGAAAAATCGATCGGCTGAAACTGCTGTTTGCTCTTTATACTGGTTTCACAAAGGTAAATGCATCGGTATACATTCAGCCATTTCAATCGCGCCCCACGAGACATCGGCACACGCACAATTTGCTTCCGTATCGAGCCTACAAAAACATGTTCAAGAATTCGTTTTTCCCACGTACAGTATCGGAATGGAATTCGCTGCCTGAAGTGATTTTCACATCCCAGTCTATTTGCCATTTTGAGCGTGCCATATTGTCTGTACTGTAGTCTGTACTCGACTTGCTATACTGTTTATCGCAATTGTGAATGTATAATAGGAAGATAGACCCATCACCGTTGTTCTTAATGTTGTATTAACCTGTGTTTAAGCTCATCTATATATCTCTGTATAATGTACTTATCTTCTGTATTTTGTGTACATCATTCATCTATCTCGCTTACGTGTGTTTTCCACTTAATTTTTGTGCCTCTCCTGCTTGGTCTTTTTCAAGACCACAGTATATTGTAAACAAAATAAATAAATATTCCGCTGGCCGCTTGTCACTGCCAGCATGCCGAAGGTGCGGTAATGACGAAACGTGCCAGCATATGTGCTCCTGCCCTGATCTGACCACAGAGCATTGCGGACTGGTGAGCCGCTATCGCTTGCGTGGTCTACCTGCGGCAGTGATGGAAAACACACTTTTTTCCGCGCCCTCAAAGACACAAGCCCTCCGAACCTTGCTCAAGTTCTGTGCGTATGCGAACATTCAGTAGTGCGACGCTTTTGCGTTGTACTACTGACTGTATATACAAGACGTTCTCTTGTCATGCTTTTCACTTTTTCCTCTCTCTTCTTCCGATCACCTTTATTCTCGCTTTCCCCTTATCCCTGGCGCTGAGTGTGCCTCCACGACGGGGGAAAACAAGTAGCATCTTTTTTATCTCTCTGTTTTTGTGAACCTTCCTCTCTCTTTCTCCAACCAAAAACGCTGAGTTTGGCTGTTTTTTCTGCTCATCATTTATAACAAGACAGCAGATCGCAAGCAAAGTAAGCACTACTGCTTCTTTTTGCTTCTTGAAAACTAAACTCTTCCAAGTATACATAACCGTACAGCTTAAAGACTGATGAGTCTGGCGAGTTCAGGGGACTAGTAAAGATGCATAACTTCAAAAAACGTGCCAAAAATGGAGTCACAAAAAAGACAACCTGAGCGCAAACTAAAAATCACGTTTATTTGGGACACGCATGAATATATATATGAACTCAAATGCAACAAACCTCACGCCTTCCTCTCTTATAGATGAAGTAACACCAAACATCATACAAAAAAAAGAAACGTATTGACAGGAACTAAACAGAAAAACACACATGCGTAAGGTTAACAAAAAACTCACAAAACAACTAATAAAAGCCGCCTGAAAAAAAAAACCCTTCAACGAAGTGAGCTTTTAATGAGCTATGGGGCTCGCGTAGACGGATATTAAGACATCGCACTGTTTGGTCCTCATAAACGTGTCAACATGAGAAGGAGGTCTCCTAAAACACCCGCGAGAGTGAAAAAGGTTGTGAAAAAGGCGAGTGTACTATGAGACATGGCATTGGTTTCGCGTCTTCTGTTAAAGAAATTTTTTATTTTTTTATTTTTCAGATTTTGTTTACTGGCTTTTTTCTTTATTTTTCCGCGTCTTTGCTGTTTTTTTCCCTCTATTTTTGCACAAAATATTAAAATGTGAGTGTGAGCAGCTAGTACCCTCATTGCTGATGAAGGCCAGGCGGTTCCCTAAACTGCCCAAAAAAAAACACCTCCGTTAATATTCTTGTCACAGAGTATGTAGTTGTTGAAATATATATATATAAATATATATATATCTATATGCAGGCATGGAGGTTGAGTGGCCATAGCGTTGCAAGTAGTCAAGTAGATCCTCCCTGAGTGGTCACAACGTGATTTATTCCGACGTTTCGGGCTAGAGTCTGGTCTTCGTCAAATTGAGGGTAATACAATATTCAATCACTTGGTGAGAAAGAGAAAGAGAAAAAAAAAAGCTTAAAAGAAGAAAAAAAGATAAGAAACGAAAAAAGAAAAACAAAAAAGAGAGAAAAAGCAGAATTAGGGTGAATTCTCCCGGGTGCCCCTTTCACTCTGCCTTCCCCTTCCCCTCCATCTCTCTCCCCTTTCTCCTTTTCACTTTACCATGTTTGCGGTCTGTGTATCCTTTCTTTTACTAACGCATTGTTCCCGACCAGAAGGCGCGTCCTGGCTCTGGCAGCAGGGTGTGGAGGAAAATAGCTTTTTTTAAAGAATTTTAAGCCTTTATATACTCAGTGCCCCGACGTTATCTCTCTTAGAAATAGGGGCACCACGTATTGCCGAAGAGGCTGGCCACGTATCGCCAGCCTGTGCGGAAATACGCCGAGGCTATGGTTATATATATATATATATATATATATATATATATATATATATATATATATATATATATATATATATATATATATATATATATATATATAGGATACAACGTCCGGTACGGCAGTAACCGGATTGTATCTTTAATCCCGATGCACGAGCTAAAGCGGCCGAGCCCGCTTGACATACGATGATGATACTACAATGGTTTCCTCAGACAGATGAACATAAAGCACACAGTCAGCGCTCACACAATTTACCCCCCTTTGGGTAAGGGGGGCAGCAAATCAGAAAGGGTTGGGACGTCGAATATATGGTTTCAGTTGAGAGACGTGGGTGGTATCGGTGGCTGCGGTGACGACAATAGAAAGCCGCGTTGACAGGAGCAATGCGGTAGTTGACTTCGGGTGTTTGTTCCAGGACGGTATATGGACCGAGATACCATTGAAGAATTTTTCGCAGACCCCTGGTGCACGAACAGAAATCCCCGAAAAGATTTCGTCACTTGGCCGGAATAGAAGAACTCGCCGCTTTGCACCACTGTCATTCATCATCATTGTCTGTGTGTACATTAAAGAAGCAACAGTGGTATGTTTCAAATGCAATGAATGAAATAAAAGACAGACTCGTGAAAGTTGGAAATTATACCTACTAGTGGCGCACACTGACACTCCCAAGTTTAAAATTCACATGGACACCCAGAAAAGTGGCTGGGGGGATAGCTGTCGTGGTAGCTCAGTGGTAGAGCTTCGGACGCGTTATTCGAAGGTCGCAGGTTCGGATCCTGCCCACGGCAAGTTATCTTTTCACCCAATTTTCTTTCTTCTCATTTACACTACAATTGGCCTAATAACTTCCCCCATACCTTCCTTGACATTATTGTCTGTTAGATCAGATTATTATTGTGTAAAAACACGAAAAAACGAGCCCTTAAGTCAACACTTGTTTCCCTTATTGATTAACGACAGTCTCGTATTGCAGACTTGGTGCCTTTAGAATGTATACGAGGGACTATTGGTCAGCTGCCAGTTAGTAATAAGTTCACGTGCTACGTGACGCCAAACAGGCTTACAAAGGTGTGCTACACTCACCGCCATGGTTAGTAGTGGCGCTGACTGACACTCCCAAGTTTAAAAATTGACATACACACCCAATAATGTGGCTGGGGGGATAGCTGTCGTGGTAGCTCAGTGGTAGATTATCGGACGCGTTATTCAAAGGTTGGAGGTTGGATCCTGCCCACGGCGAGTTATCTTTCACCCACTTTATGAGCCTCTGAGCCTATGAGCCTCATAGAGATCCCCAATTTATACGTTGAAGTTGCCGACTAGTGTAAACAACAGACAGATGGATGGATGGACACTCGGATACATGGACGGAGAGATGAATCGATTGTTGGATGACCACACGGATGCATGATTGCACGGATAGACATACCGACAGAATATCATTTATTTCATGTATCGTGTATTGTGCGGTCGTATACATAGCTGATTACACAGAGCCTGTATTCTCACATACTTTTTCGTTTTTTTATTGTGATTGTGTTAAGTTTCGGTTTGTGTTTTCTGGGCGTGTTGGACGCCTTTAAGGTTGGCCCTATGTATCTTCGCCCCAAAAAACAGGCAATGGCAAAGTTTACCCCCAACAAAGGCACAGCACGTAGTCGTGACCACAGCAGAAAATATGCGTAGAAGTAAGGTATTCTTCCGCAGAACCACGTCATGTCTTGAAAGAGCTGTTCAAATAGACCATAATATTCGTGAATAGCCAACAGTGGTTGTAGTTCTGGCAGTCAAATCTTATAAAAAGTACATACTCACTCCTCCCACTCAGCCGTCACGTCGGGTAACGACAATTGTAGTGAAGCGCCATCCACTCAAGCTTCTTAGTCTAGCAGTGCTCAGGGCCGCCATGCTCGCTGGCACAAATGCGAGATATGGAGGTTACAGCTTCTTTTATTTCTAATATCCATGTTACTGTTGGCATCGTTACGCAACAGAAACTTGCAACTGTGTAAAATATGTTTGTGCGTACAAGATATATACATATAACTAGCCTCGTTTCGTAACGTTTTCTTCAATAAAAAGACACAGCACAATCACCTTTCGACCGCATGCTTCGCATAACGTAGATTTCCGAGGTACGTGGGATCTTCCAAAAAAATATTGTATATTATGCTTGATTGATGTTTAACTTAAATTACACCTTTTTTTCTTTTAGATTGCGCGTAGCGAGCTTCTCGATATTATGCAGTACAGCTTGTCGCCAACAGAGAAGAAGAAGTTGCCACAGAGAACAGCCTGTGCTTCGAGCTCTGTGATTTTCCTAATTCTTTTGCCAAGATTTTTCAATAATCGACACGCCTCAGAGGGGTGTTCCCCCTTAGAATGGGGATCAAAACCCCATCCAGCAACCGGGACCGGGCCGACCACATCTTAGTGCGTCTGACGCGAGTTCTCAGCCCGGCCCAAGCGTGGCCCACGTTGACAATTCCGATAACTCTTCCGTTCAAGATATGACTTCGGACAGCAACTACCTGGTCGTACCAAGCCGACGCCTGAAGAGGAAAATCAGCCGGACATCGCCGACTGGCCAGCAAGCACAGAAAAAGGCGAGTAGCATGCGGTCGTACACCATTTCATATGTGCCGACATTGAGGACAGACATCTTGAACTCTCTAAATAGGCAGAGCCTGTCAGAGTACATTGAGCTCATCACTCCAGGGAAAGTCGTAGAAATACGCATAAATACCTGAAAGAACATACTGTCCGTGGAGGTCACTGCGAAGGCCTTATTGAACACGCTGAAAGCGATTGTTCGATTAGTAAACATTCCGGTTCGCGCATTCTCCGCGTACGGCGAAGAAACGGCAACAGGAGTTATATACGATGTGGATGAGGAGATAACAGACTCGAGTCTCGAGAAACTGCTGTCATCGTCGGCTCCCGTGCTTGGTTCCCACCGCTTTAGACCCACGCAATGTGTAAAGTAGTGTTTCAGTCGAAGACATTACCCACACATGTAAACGTTGAGTACGTGAGGCACTCGGTACGTTCTTACGTACCAAAACCTCTGCAAAGTCATAAATGCATAAAATTTGGGCACGTTAGTGCAGTTTGCAAGGGTGCAGTAACCTGCAAGCATTGCGGTGGCCTTCGTGATGGTGATAACTGCAATGCTGTGGCCAAATGCCCAAAACTGCTCAGGCGCCCATGACGCAACATCAAAGGAATGTCCCATAATGAGGAATGAAATTAGTATCCTGAAGAAGATGGTTCGAGACCACTCCATTCACAGAGAAGCTGCAAGGGCTGTACGGCGCCGTAAACATCGTTCGTGACACCGACGCAAACTAAGCAGCAGTGCTTATAGCTTATCAAGTTCGACACACAAAACCGTTCCCTCACCACCTCCTAGCCTACTTTTGTCGGCCAGAAAGGAGGATACAGATACTTAAATGCCAATACAGTCCACGCAAGTACAATGTAACCAGTCATTGGCTCTCCCCACCCACGTCGGAGACCCAGTGGCCTTCACTACCGTCAAGAGCTACGATAGCGCCATCATCACATAGTGCCCCTACCCCCAATGAAGAAAACAAGAAGATGGACAATGCAGATGTCAAGGCTATGCTTAAAATTTTGATGGGTTCGATGCGTAAGATTCTCAGCAGCCTAAACACTCCCGCTGCTAAGGCGGCTGTGCAGCTACGTAAGGTTTTGGAGCCTCTTCTGCTGGTTCTTCAGTAAGTGAACATGGCACTGATGTTCGAAGAACGCATGCGCCAGTCGCTTGTTATGCAATGGAATAGCTCGTGGCCTACGTGACCGCCTGTCAGGCTTCAGACAATGGTTTTTTAAATATCAATTTCCTGTTATCGTTATATGTGAACTGAATATGGTTTCAACATTTTGTATATCTGGATATATCCAGATTTGGTCCCGCAGTGATCCACGTACGAACAATGTTCCCGTTTGTATACGCCGTGATTTGACGCTCTTGAGACATAAAGTCGCGTCGCATACCAGCAATTATTACGTGAGTCTGACTTTAACGCATAAAAAGCGGATATTCTCCGTTATAGGAGGATACATACACCCAAGTGCACAGATGGACTGCTTCCACCTGGGGATCATTCTTCAAGCAGCACAATGGACACACATTGTGATTGGCGATTTAAATGCACATCATCCTCTCTGAGGTAGCACTACAACGAATTATCGCGGAAAGGATTTAGCCAATTTTATGTGCAACTATGGACTAAGCGTACTAAATGACGGATCACCTACAATTGTTCGTAGCACGTCCTACAGCAGCTGCCTCAACCTCTATTTCGTTTCCAGAAGCCTTCTGTCTTCCGCATGTTGGTGCACAGATTTGGACACTCGCGGCAGTGACCACCTTCCAACCAGTCTTCAGTTCAGGTGGTTTCGCCACACGCACACACGCTACATCCGTGAAACCGACTGGACACTGTTCAAGGCATCTGTCAAATCTGGCTGTGAGCACACGACTGATCTATCTGAGGTAGAGAACAACATTGCTTCTTCACTGCGGGACACAACCAAACAGGTTAACCTGCCGGTGCAGAGATCAGCAGTTGACTCCCAATACGAGGCCCTTCGTGCAATCCGTCACCGTGCCGAACGCCGATACAGACGAACGAAGTCGCCTTCAGACGTTTCCGCCTGTCCTCGAGCTCAGCGACATGTTCTTCGGCATCTTGACAAGATTGAGAGGAAACATTGGAGAAATTTCTGTGGATCTCTAGACCTCAGCCAACCTCTATCTAAGATCTGGCAGGTGGTACGAAGTTTGCAGACAACTCCCCAACAACGTCAATCATTTCAAGCTGTTGCTCTATATAAGGGACGAACAGAAGTTGAGATATCCAGTGACTACTGTAGCCTCATCGTGGACACCACTAATGGTCTTGCCACTAATGAGCCTCTTACTACCATTGCGCCTCTATCGTCTGACGAGCGCCTTGATGTACGTTTTACAATACATGAGCTTGACACTGCCATTTCTGCCTGCCGCCAATAATCAGCACAAGGACCTGACGGAATCACTTATGCTGCACTCCACCATCTTGATACAGAAGCACGACGTATCCGCTTATCTCATTATAACACCTCATGGGAGTCAGGAGAAGTCCCAGATAATGGAAAATGCAGTCGCATTATTGCATTGCTTCAGCCGGGGAAGTGTCCTTATGCACTTTCCGCCTACAGACCATTCGCGTTAGCCAGCTGCGTCGGAAAAGTGATGGAAAGAATGGTACTTGCACGATCAGAATGGCTTCTAGAGAGCAACAACTCCTTTACTGCATTTATGAACGGCTTCAGAAGAGGCCGATCTCCCATGGATAATGGGGTCGACTTGATCACCAGCGTTGAAGAGGAAAGAAGCCGACGCAGACTAGTGGCGGTGGTCTTCTTAGACATTAAGGGTGCCTACGATAATGTGCTGCATTATGCGATCCTTGACGCACTGGAAGATTTCGACATCGGTGGACGACTGCACGCTTTGATTTTTAGCTACCTTAAGGACTACACCATATACATGACGACAAGTAATGGAGACACCGATCGATATAAGGTCCATTGTGGTGTTCCCCAAAGAGGAGCTCTCAGTTCGATCCTATTCAATGTCACAATGATCGGCCTAGCATCAGAACTTCCCAGCACGGTGAAGATCACTGCATACGCGGTTGACATATGCATATTAGCAACCAGAACTTCTCGTCCGCAATTGCGAGCTCGACTACAGCATGCAGTGACGATCACATACAAATATCTACGACGTCAGGGGCTCACTCTTTCGATCGACAAATGCGCAGTGCTTGCGTTCACGCGCAAGCATATGTCGCAATACCCGATATTTATTAATGGGACAGCGATACCTGATGTAAGGCACCACAGGTCCCTTGGGGTTGTCGTACTACTATCTATCGTGGACGATGCATGTCGCAGTACTCAAATCTAAATTGAAGAGCTTTGCTCTCGTTCTTCGCCACGTAGCAGGAGCAAGATGGGACCCATCAGAATCATCGCTACTTCTATTGTACAATGCTCTATTTGTGGGATACATAGGATACAGCAAGCCGGTGCTAACTAATATGAGACCTAGTTGTGGGAGGACACTAGAGAGTGTTCATGCTCAATGCTTACGAAGATGCTTTGGTCTACCACGCTGTACTTCAACAAATGGGACCATTTCAGAGGCTCGGGCTTGTCCCATCGGTGTATACATGCTCTGCGAGCCACTTAGAGTTCACCTCCGATTACTGAGCAGACACAGACAGCAACCACTGTCCGTACTACCCGCCACTCACCCAGATTGCAGTTTCTCAAGAGTAATATCATGGCATGAAAATATTATACCATCAAGGTTTTCTCCTCCAAATGCACCTGCAGTGCCTCCATGGGTCCTGCTTAAACCACCTGTCTCTTTTGCAATACCTGGAATTACAAAGAAGTCGCTCATTTCTTCAGTTGGCCTCAGACAACTGACCCTATATCACAATTATACAACGTACAGTGATTCTCTGCACGTTTTAACCGACGGATCTACCACACTAAACACCTCCGCCACAGCCTTTGTCATCCCAGACATGGGTATTGCTCGAAGATTCAAAGTGGATCATAAAACTACATCAACTGCCGCAGAGCTTGTCGCTATCCGGGAGGCAATAAGGTTTATTTCCGGAGAGCGACCTCGAGCCTGGACGATTTTTCGTGATGCCAAACCCGTTTGCAAACCATTAATTGCATCATGAAGCAAGGCTCGTATCACAGCTTGGCAATAGAAATCACAGAACTTATTCATGTTGCTTCAACAAATGGTCATCTTATAACTTTCTAGTAGATTCCCGCTCATTGCGGCGTGATGGAAAACGAAGAGGCAGACGCTGAAGCTAAAAATGCCTTAAGCAGTGCCCCTGAAGTAGGTATTGCGTTTTCACGAGCTGACACGAACGCCCTGCTTCGCTGCGTGATGCGCAGCTACACACTTCAGCACTGGACCAAACCAGAACGGCGACACCAGCGACTTCACAAATGGGACCCAGAAATGAGGTTCCGCATGCCTCCTAAATTGAAACGGCAACTCACAAGTATGATCCACCGCATTTGTCTTGGTGTAGCGTACACCAGACGTTACGCACATATCATCGGTCGCAGTGACACCGGTCCTGATTGTGAACACTGTGATGTGCCAGAAACACCTGAGCACATATTTTGTGTCTGCCTAGCATACGCACGTGAACGACAAACGCTGATTTCTTCTACTGAACTACATCGCATTAGGTCATTAACTGATGAGACCATGTTGGGCCCTTGGCCAGACACCAACAGTGCAACTGCGGTCACAAGAGCAAATATAACCTTTTTGAAAACAACTGAACGATGTGCGTCGCTATAAAATATGTCTCAGCTAGAAAGTACACTACATACTCACCTCCCTATCTTAACAACGTCATCCATTATTCTTTTTTTTCCCCTTTCCCTTCCCCCTGTCTAGAGTGGGAGGCTAGAGCAAGCTATCGCTCAGGCCGACCTCTCTGCCTTTCTGTAAATAAACTTACTTCCTCCTCGTCTCTTCAGTTGAAAAAGCAACTGCGTGTTCTAACTGCACAAGTTATCACGGGGACGTAATATATTGGGAATCATCACAACGTTCAACGTGAAGTTCCTTGCAGCAGCGATAGCGCTACTCGTTGGGTGCCTTCTACTACGGTAAATCTGTCAAGCAGACTCGGTGTGTACTACTTTCAAGCACCGTTCAATTCATACGTAAATTCCGGTTCATGTAGTTCACTGCACCTCGCACAGTAATTCGCAAAGCATCACTCCTGTAGGGTAACGGATCTGAAATAAAACACTTTAACCTGCAGCAAAAAATTAGGTGGCAAGTTTTCTTTGCTCGCTTTCGAAAAGTGTTTTGGTATCAGCTACAGTTCAGAGAAGCGCTTAACTTCATCACGTGAAAGCGTCATGGAGCAAACGTTGTATCTGTTCCTATGCAGAAAAACGGGCGGACCCTTCTTTGGGCGTGATCTTGAATTGTGCAGCGCGCCACCTATAGCTCTGGAGCATTGCGAATGGTCGTTTGCAGGCGCAGCGCTTGGAAGTGATTCAATGACGTCATGAAAGCGCGCATGACTCGCCATTTTCCTAATTTCCTATTGGGATAGTTTCATACCTCTCTGCAGAATTCTTTTTTTACTTTGATCTACCTTTGTTCATGCAATAGTCAATTTACTGAGCTTGCCTAATTCAGCAAATCAGAAGTAAAATCGTGGTGTGGTATATAACAATATATAGCAAGCAAAATGTAGGTCACATCGTCATGGACTGTGCCGGAATATTTTTCAACGCGCTCTGCAGTTGGGTCACATTGTATGCACACCGGCTTTTCACCAATACGCGCGTTAAAAGTTCACGTTCGAGCTGATTGTGGGGTAATTTTTGTACTTTTTATTATAGGTGCAATATTTCATCATTGTAACTTCGGGACAGCCTAGTTATGTAGTACAATAAGCAATTAGTGGTTCAGAAATATGCTCAAGCATGCATAATAAGCTCTGCTCCACGTCAAGATACAGGAAATTTTTTGAAGGTTTCTTCCGCACATCCTTACTTCAGCAGGAGACAAAAGCTGACTGTCATGCTCATATACATCTTTATTACTGCGGCTCACCAGGTGATAAGGTCTTTATAGAACTCAGCTAAAGTGAAACTTCAGGTGCATTCTTGTCGCGAAGTAATCCTTACTGGATTTTTTCTTCAACATCTTGTCGGTGCATTGCCTCCTTAGACAGCGCTTTCTTTTACTCTACAATTTTTCGAATATTGTTTCTTGGTCCTCTTTGATTTGATAATCTTTTTATATTGTTTGTTGCAGTCAGCAGGAACACGATTTTTGACACTCTCAGAAACAATAAGTTTGTAAAATGATGAGCCTGCAAGAAGGTGTAAAATTGGTATATTACACCAAATATCACTTTCTCATCAACGTTCCTTTAGAAGCTCTGATGAGAACTTAGGTCTCGAGTATATCTGTCGGTCGGAACGCACTCTGTTTAGCATAAATATTTCATAATAGGTTAGGCCTGATTAATGACACCAGATCATGACATACGAAAAACTGCAAACTAATATGCACATAAACGCCATCAAAACAGTTGAGTAATTTGCAAAACGCTGCGCAAAAGAAGTGAGCAATATTATTTTCAGTTTTTCACATGAACTCATTGTTTTAATCCTGCATCACACAACCTTATTCAACACACAAGTGTTTTGTGTGGGACCTATTATGGCTTCTCCTACGTTTTGCCTTCAAAGAAATTACGTTTAAAACGGTACACCATAAGATGGCAACAAAAGAAAGTTATCCGCGAGATGATATATAACCCACAAACTCTCGATGCCATAAAACAGATCTGGCATTCTATCTAGTGCTTCACAATCACACAATCTAGAGCTTTTATAAACTCTACTTTTAACTCTCCCCCTTTCCTCTGAAAGTACTCTGTTCGACAAGGCAACAACGCACACTTGGAGCGGTAAAGCGAAGTATTGCATCCTCCCCATGCCCTACACCTTTACACTTGGAACATGTCTTATATACATGTCGATTCTGATTGTTTCAACGTCTTGACTGTCCGGAAAGCTTTCACTTTAGCCACTGTGCCGGCGTCTCGCATAGCATTTATTCATACCAAAAACAGCCCTGCGACGTGCAACTGCCTGTCTTGTGTGTAACACCGCCTTCTTCGCTTTCGCTCGCCACGAGAAAATACGCGGTCCGTCTACATGAGAGACTCGATGCAAAATGAGTTTCCTCCTAGTGCAGCCATAATGTTCGACAATGCTTTAACGTGCTCGAGATTGCCAGCTAGCCCAAGTTTTGTGTCGGATCAGTAGCCAACGTTTGGTCTCTTCTGATTACGCCCTCACTGTTTTTATTTATATACCCTCAAGTACCACACGGTACAGTTTACAAATTGAAATGGACGGAAGTCTTCGGCATAGAAACCTACCTCGATGCGCCAACGCTGGTGCGTCCACGTTACAAGAAGATATATCCTGTCAATATGTATTTTTTGGCTACTTGGTTCATATTCGTAGTAAAACAGTGCGGCAGAAAACAACGTACTCGGTGAAAAAAAGTACCCATCAATTTAGTGCCTTGTGGATGTGTCCTCCTTCTCTTCTAGCCTATTGTTTTCTTCGGTGCTTTTTATTAGTGCTATAGCCGCCGGACACCAATATTACGGTCTGCAAGCTGTCTTATATCGCAACATACAGCAATCTTGAAGTGGTTCAGCAAGGACACGTTATCAATTTGTGTTATAGCGATTGCTATGATGAAGTGATCAACCTTATTTTTTCTTTAATCTACTGGCATCAACGTGCATAGCTACAATGATCAATTTACTAATTGATCTTTTTTATGTAAAGCATTACTGCTGGACGCTTGTTCTAATAATTCAAGCTTTTTCTCTTGAAACGTGTATTGGGACTGCAATATATTTGGGAGAATATATTAAATACTAGGACAACCTCAGAAACAAAAAAGCAGAAATATTGTGGTGAATTTGTTTTATAATTGGGAAAAATAGCATTCTGTCCTGCACTGCATTGTCCATTTCACTGGGTAGCGGTGAAAGTTAAGTTGTAGCTTGTACGCTGTTGAAGGCCATGACTTGCTGGTAAACCATACGTAAAGTTTCCAAATTTAAAAACTCGCTGATACTTCATCATGTGTAAATGCAATCGCATTTTCTTCTGTTTTGTTGACACTCAGAAGCCCTCACGGGAACACTGTTTCTAGACACTATTTTAAGCCTTTTTCATCGCAAATCAATCAGGTCATCGAGTTTGCATCGTTTTTCGCTATTCGTAAGTGACAGGCGCAAGACGCCACGTTACTCTTCCTGCAAGAGAATCACAACGCACGCCTTCACATCTATACGGATGGCTCTGTCTCTTCAGCAAGATTAGCAAAGGTGGTGGTTATTCCCGCAGGGCATATTAGAATTGAATTCATAACAAAGAATTTTGTGTCATTGACAGCTGCAGATCTCGCCACCATACGTGCAGCTCTGAAGTTTATAGTTGAAGAACCTTCGGAAACTTCGTCTATCTTCTTAAACTCAAAGGCAGCTCTTCAATGTCTCATGTCTCCATTCGCCATGGACCTAATGAACAGTTAGTAGCTAAAATGAGGCTTTTTCATCACCAAGCAATCGAGAAATAGCACAGCATAGTGTATGAGTGGATAGCAGATCATTGCGGTATATATAGAAATGACCACACAGATGAGGCCGCTAGATCTGCACAGAACGGTACTCAATTAACAGCGATCCTGTTCTCAAGAACCGACGCAGCTACAAGACTTCGTTCACTTGCACGTGATCTCACTCTGGTACAGTGCAACTCCACAGAAACCACAAACGCGTACATGCATAACTTGGATTAGGATCTGCAGCTTCTTCTACCCTCTGATATATCTCGAGCTTTCATGCCACCTGTGGTTTGGAATGGCTTTCGCGAATGCATACTTCTATCCTATTGGAATGGCCAACTCTTCTACATAAACTTACTTCAGCTGCGAAGAAACCATCACGCACCTTCTATGGGAGCGCACCCATTTCAATGCAACAAGACAAGAACTTACTGCAGGTCTGGATACACTGCATGATCGGCCTTTGTTGGAACAAAAGATTCTGGGTCATTGGCCGAGCCCTTTCTTAGCCCAGAAGGCTTTGAAAGCTTTACTACGCTTTTTGTGGACAACTGGCCTCAGAGACAGACTGTAGTGTCTAATACTCTTGGATGTTGCCTTTTGCTCTGTCGCCAATTTTTTGTATTTTTTCTCTCTATTTGCATCATTTATATTTTATCATCTTTTATTTCCCTCACCCCATTCCCCAGCGCAAGGCAGCCAGCTGGTCTAAGAACTGGCTAACCTCCCTGTCCTTCCGCTTCTTGCTTCTTTCCTCTCCCTCCTAACTGGATATGCTGTACTGAAATATATCAATGCTGTGCTGTATAGCGCCACTCCTGAAATTCGAAGAGGTATACGACAGAGAGCTTCACCTCAAAATCATTTTACGTCACAATTATCAGAAACATTCCATCTAATATGGTCGCACTGCACCTATCAACAGCTTGTTGAACACACATACTGGTGTAAAATCTCAGTAATAGAGCATAATGATGAAGTAATAAAACGTAATACTCACCCTCACATAAAGTCTTGCCCTCCACTGCGTGAAATATAAAGTAGTTCTTTTAGTATAAAAAGAATTCGAAAGATGAACATTCAAAAATAAGTCATATTGCATTCATTCGTTTCGTCATAGTAACCATGACTTACAAAGTAAAATGAGTGGGACGAATAAGGTTCGGTATGAAAAGAATTACTGTAATGGTTAAGCCCCGTTTAGGTAGATATTATTTTTACGTGTTTTAATATATTGGGATCATATTTGTTCGACCCATTGTACTTTTTGTGGTCGGTAGTCTATATTTCACGATTTCCCTATTCATGAATATGCCTTTTACTGCACCTTTATTAAAGAATTGGTGTTGAAGAGCTCGTTTTACAGCCTCATGGCTGTGATCAAAAAAATTCGCCCTTTTACAATAATAGAAGAGTTTGGTTTTGAATAAGAATAGGATCCAGGTCATCTGCAGTGCAAGCACATTTACTACCATAGAGCCACGCTATCTGCTTTGATTGCTCGTCGTTGACATGAATTGCAACAAAATTTTCACGAGAAGCGATTCTCCAAGCACCAGCAGAAAACACATCAATGGCTCACCACTACTACACCTATACCTTTCTGAAATTTCTTGATTACCACTTGAGCGATAGAGATACCTGCTATCGTAATTTCAGCACTTGCGTATATCGCTCCGTAAATTAACCTAAATGTTCGCGTGCCGGTTTTTTAAGAGGGATAACAAGCTGAGCTCACCGTGCCAAAGAACCTTAAGCAGTGGGTTCCCAGAACCATAACCTGGGCTTGCACACTTAGACAAACAGCGTCAGAGTTCAGATTAGTCGTTCACAAAGTGAAGGTCGTTCCGTAAGGGTTTCGAATCGCTATCACTTGGAATGCCACTGGGGCCAGTTTACGGCGGCCTTCACTGCCATATCAGAAACTAAACGAATCTCTTCTCGTGTTTTTGTTTTATTTGTTTTTCTTGGGATACAAAAATAGCGCAAAAGTATGGACTTGGGCTGAAGAGGAGAAAAAAGGCGCAATCGACACCACCTTGTTGCTGGTGCAGAACATCTCGTCGTAGCTCGTGATTTGAAAAGCGCATTTGAAACTATCTCTGTAGAGTTCATCTTATCTGAGTTAATTGGCATAGGTTGAGGGCAAAATGTATACGGCTACGTTTGCCCTTTTCTAACCTCTCGCACTGCTACAAAAGGCGTAGGCATTACACGCTCAGAATCATTTCCTATGCCCAGTAATGGCACACCACGAGGGGTGATACTATCTCCTCTGCCTTCAACATCAGTATGAGCATCTTAACAAGAAGAGTAGACGGCGTTTCAGAGCTGTGGTATACGTTCCATGTGGATAATGTTACCGTGTGGGCCAACAGTGGCTTTTGGGACAAAAAGTTGAACCCTACAAGACGCAGTGACCACTGTTGACGGCTTCGCTTATCACCGCAGAATGAGTTGTGCTCCTGATAAATGTGAATTTATTAGTATCCGAGGTAGAAGCCGCCGAATTCACGAGCCGGACAGCCTCTTTCTAGGGTACCACGCGATAAAAGAGGTACAGAAAGTGCGAGTTTTCAGCCTGTGTGTACGAGGCACCAAGCGAGTGGACCACACAATCAAAACTCTTAGAACAATGCTGAAGCAGATATTCCGTATGATTAATAGATTCACCGATAATCAAAAAGGCTTCAAGGAAGCCGAGATGCTCCAGCTGGTTCAAACGTTTGTCCTCAGTCGGCTAATATATAGTCTTCCTTTCCAGGACGTCAATAAATTTGATATAAAAGACCAAGATGTGTTGATCCGACCATCGTACAAGGCGGCTCTCAACATACCACTTGGAACGTTTAAAGAACGTCTCAATGTTCATGGTATACACAATCATTACGAGAATTACGCGCAGCAGTGCTCATATCTAGATGGAAAAGGCTTACCCTAACCACTCCTGGGAGAAAATTTCCTATGCCATGTAGGTTACCCCGCTCACCCTCAGTACGCGCGAGAGGACATGGAGTCTACGGTTAAACAGGTACATAAAAAGATTCTAGTATCCCTTATCAAAAAAAAAAACACATGAGCGCACGATATCACAAAGGTCGTAGGAGTGCACGACCTCGCAAATTACAGCGGCAATTCAGAAACATGCCAGACATGGTGTACACAGACTTCACCCTATGCGGCATAAACAAATACGCGCTCGCTGTCGTAGGAGTAGCCCTGGGTCAATGCCGTCTGACTTGCGCCACGGCTCGAGCTGCGTTCTCGTATAACGCTGAGGCTTTACCTATCACACTTGTCACTAAAACTAAGGATTTTCTAAAACGATCGTCCGTTATTTCCACCGATTCCTTGATCACATGTAGACTTTTTCTCACGAGAGGACTACAACACAACACCGTTGACCTGTTGCAACTGCACCTCACGAAGCGCCATCTGGTGCCCCCATCGCGAAGCTCGTGCATTAACCAACCGAGAGGCCTTCCACACTGACGACAGGCCGTTTTTACCTCAGGATATCCTCAAGAACCAACGGTTTGTGCGATGAAAGTACATAGTACCATACACACCTCTCACCCGACGGGACCTATATGACTGGCGCTGTATAAAAACTAACACATATCCAAATCTTACGTTGAAGCAAGCCATTCACCCTGTGGTGTACAGTGATAGTTGTCGGTGGTGCGGAGGCAGGCCCACTTTCGCCCACATAACGTGAGATTGTCATAACGCGCCAAGCAAAATTTATACGCCGAAAATAGCCGGCAAAACTTCCGGAAGGAAGCAGTGGGAGGCTTCTCGCCAGCGAGAATCTGGAGGTGCGACATTAGCTCCTTGACCACGCGCAGCGCGCCGCTAACTCCAGTGGAGCCCTGGAATGGGGGCCCAACCGACATGCTTCCAGTACCTTTTAAAGACTATAGTCTCTCTTGGGGACTTTCGGCGCAAAATTTTTGGTCTGTCTGTCTGTCTGTCTGTCTGTTTATTTTTCTGCTTGTCTAGTCTTAACGGTACCGGGCACTTTAAACGGCAACAGCGGATATCCCAAAGAGCCGATGCAATCCGCAGCGTCCACCAATGCTGCTCAAGAATCAGCGTTCATACTTGTGCGATTTTCAATTGAAAAGCAATTATCGCGCATATATGATGCACCATTAGAACACGTATATATTTTTATTGTGCGTCTTTTACTTGAAAAGGCATACATAGGTTAGTCTAAGGACCGTAGCGGTTATCCCTCGGCGCAGACCACGCAACGCTTGCACAAACAGAAAAGTGTTTCTAACGCTTTGCTAAGACGACATTGTGGTGGCACCTACCTGTCACCTCGAGTTCTGCCCCTTATCACCTCTGAGACGAGTGTGCGCGCCCGTCTCAGAGCCGCGCGTATCGTTTTTCAGGATAACTGCCAGGTAGCGCTCATGTCTAACGTGTGACGTGACTTGATGAGCTGGTTTGCCTCCGCTGCACACTCGAGGCACTCTAACGCAGCGCCTCCAGAATACCATTCACCAATGTTTGTGCGCATAACATCAAACATTTTGTTCAGTCTCTAAAGACGCAAGACTATCGTGTTTCGACGACATTTGCAGATTAACATGCAAATATGGGGCCAATTTTTCTTTCCTTCTTTTTTTTCAAATAAGTGTTTTGATATCTATTTCCTTATAGTTCTCTGTTCTGCTTTTCTTCCGTTCGCGCTCCTCCACCATTAGACGCATATTGTTACAATGCTATATACAAGTAAACAAACAGAAAATATTACTACACGCAAACTAATGAAGCATACATCAAACAGAAATATTAGAAAGTTTATGAACGTTTTCACAATGAATTCCTAATTTTTTGTGTATTCGGCAAGCAATAACGCAATATCTGAAAACCATAGGTTGTGCGTCGTCTCGGCACATGCCAATATTCAAAGTGTCAGTTAAGGCACGTTGAAGGACTAAGTGCAGGTTAGCCAAACTACGTATACAGCAGAGACGTTGTATCGTGTCCTATCTAAAAGAGATTGCCAAAGGAGATTCGTAGAGTAGTGGATGAGACGCACAAAGTGTTCATAAGCCGGGTGGAGAATTGATTAGGCATTCTGGCAAAGTTGTTATTTCTTGTGGCGACCCTCTTCTTCCTTTTCCACGGCGGCCTGCATGCATAACCTTGCTAATACCTTCGGAAACAAATAAAAAGAAAACATGATAGAGAACGCCAAGCGGAATTTTCAGGAGCTCTTGTTGTAATATATACATCAGGTCTTGAGTGTACCTCCTTTCACGCATCAGCTTATCCTCTTGATTTCTCGACGACGTAAAATTAAGGAAGCAGAACCTTATTGCATGCATACAATTCCAGCCTAAGCGAATATGATCCAAACACAGGTGGTATCAGGTTTTTACACCGGCACAATTTCGTAGTTTGCATTTGCAGTGTGCCGAATAGACGACGCAAGTGACCGAAAACGGCGTTTGCAGACAGCCTAAAAGGTTAGCCTTTTGGACATCACTATCGTCATACACAAAGGATTAGATAAAGGCAGTATTGACATTTCGGTGTAATTTCGGATCAGCATGGCTTGATTAAATTAAGGCTGATGTCTTCCTCTCTGCCTGCGCTGAAGAGAAAGAAGCGAATAACGAACATTGTGCCACGTGTTGAGTACATATGCAAGGTAGCCACCGATTTGACATACTCCCACAAACGTTTCGCATTCAGAACAAACCGCGCCATCATATTCATGAAGTATCACGATTGTCTGAGATCTGCTATCATTTCGTTACGATGGCGCGCTGGGTGTCCATCGAGAAGTTTTCAGAGTTCCCCGAATGCCAGCATTAACCTTGGAATATTGGATGCCGCATGCGTAAGTACCATTGCATATTGCCGCTCGGCCCTTTTATCGATGGCGGCCAGTATAATTAGAATTATGAGAGACGGTTAGAAATTGATTGAATGCGCTTCTACACCACGACCCATATTATATATACTTGCTGCGCTTGGAAAGGGAAGACAAAGACAACACAGACGATGTGCATGCGCACCAACAGTATCGATAAAAGGGACACTGACCGAATAAAACGTGCTTTGTTTTGTCGTTGCTCTTGGCTGCAGCATAAAACACGCTGTAAGTTCTTAGACTAACCACCCTCGGTGGTCTGCTTACGCTTAACCGCGACAACATATAGGAATGGTTGCAAAAGCTGCCATATCACGTTGCGAATAGTAAATTAGACCCTTCGTGAGAATGGTAACAACGGAACAGTCTATTTCGAAGGTTTCGGCCGCAGCCCAGCCTTCGTCGGTAACAAGGGCATATTCTGTTCGCACTCACATTTGGAGAGTTTTAAGCCAAAAAATAAAGATAGAGAAAGAACCGCTAAGACAGAAGAAACAAACAAGAAATTGACAAAATAGTGGAAAAAATAGCAAAAGTTCTAGCGTTCATTGCACTAGGCGAGTGGCTTCGTAAGTGTGTATTTTTTGAAAGCATTGCGTTCAGTGTAGTTAAGCGGCGTTCCCCTTATTGAAGATGGGGGCTGGTTCCGGTAAGGGCTTGCATGCCGCGGCAGCTCTTCGGTTTTGACCGGCTGTCACTAATTAGGGGTCGATGCCGGGGGCAGCTGGGGTTGAACTGCCGGTTGTCGTCTTTCTACCTCGTGAGATGGCGTACCGAAGCTCCACCGAGGTGGTGCGGAAGAAAAAAATTAAGCAGCTGTCTCACTTTGAAGGGGTACAAGGCAGTGTCGGCCAAGACGGGTATGGGCGTTTAAATACATTATTGTTTTGTTCTGAGGATCCGCGTTCAGCGGCTTTTAGTTGTGTATGCGATGGCTGATCGACATTTCGTGCTTATTACCGTAGATCGGTTAGTAAGAGAGAAGTATGGATGACAGTAGTACACTAGAAAAGGTAGGTACACTGAATTGCGGAATTATATTCCAAATTGTCCAGTCCTCGTTGCAGTTACGATGCTGCGAATTCTTCTTGAGTGTCATACTTAATATATGCACAACACAACACACACACAAACACACACACATCTCTCAACCATTGTATAAGGTAGGACTCACGTTTTTAGCGTTCCCTGTTTGATTTGAATTCCGTTTAAAATTTCGACTGAGAAAGTTAAATTGAATGGCTGGGAAGGTTAAGGTGTTTCGATAGAGGTTGACTAGGAAGTGATCTTGCGTGGGCTTTTTGTTATAGAAACAAATCCTACAGGGTATTTCCGTTTCATCCGTTGTGTTGCATGTCGCACACGTTTTGTTCAAGTAGATTTGTCATTTCAGAAGAAATGCATATTAGATTTCTTCGTACCTTAATAGAAAACTTCGATTGTGTGCTTTTTGCCTTGATCCATTTAAGCATGCAGGTTAGTTGACACTGAACTAAGAATTCGCACCGCTTAGCCGTGTCCTATTTATGCTTTGTTGAAGGATGAAAACTCCCACTTTGCTTATTGTTAAAAGTCTTTCAACACATGCAGTGAAGTTTTTAATAAGTTTGCACTTGGGCTTTTTAGTTTGAGTTTCCCTATAAAGTTCTGTGCTTATTTGTTAAACGAATGGCTTTGTCCTCGTTTGAGGTTTCGGAGGCTACGATCGTGAGATCAAACGCAAACAAGAAAAATAACACGCACCACAAATTGGCGTCCGCAAAAAGAAGCAATCGTTTCTTTTTCATGTTGTTATTTTCTACACTTGTATAGCCTTGACCAGCACGAGGAAAACATATGAACTGGCAGAATGAATAAGTCTCGAGGAAGTGGCGTTCATAATCTGGTATGAGGAGAACTTGGCGCGAAGCGAGAGGAAAGGGCTGCAGAATGAAGGGAAAAGAAGGAGCAGCTCAAATAAAAACTTCCGACTACAGTAGTGGAGATTGAATCGTAAAGTAGAGCTAGGACGCAAGGAATTCGATTCAAAAAGATGAGCACTTCATTCCTGGCTCGATCTCACGATGGCTGAAAATGCGTGGTTTGAAAGCCAGAGCTATCAATCATTTATTACTGTTTGCTTCAATATGATGCTTGGTAGACAAATTGCATTCTTGCAACGTTATTCTTGAGCATGCCATAGCCTTACTTTATGGCCAGAAGCTCTAATACAGGAAGGCGTAAAGGTAGCAGCCAAGAAATCAGAAATATTGAGCTTGATGAAGGAGGATTCAGCTTCGCAAGCATAGAACATGGCAGTTCAAGTTCAAGAAACTTTGGCTTTAGACTCTTCGAGAGTACGAACACATTCGAACAACAAATGGGACGTCCTCTGAAATGCTCTGTTGAAAAGTAGTAAATTTGAGATAACAGTATTTCTATTAATGAGAGCGCTGACGTTGTGGCGGCCTATTTTCGGTGTACCGCCGGACGCGGTATCAGATGGCGGAAGTATGGTTGAGGACCATGCGGATGACTCGCTCCCGATGCGAAACTGTCACAAGTTTACTGCCAGGACAGATTCGATGTATCAAACAGAAATCGCGACAAGTGCAGAAAAAAATCTGGAAGCAGATAGAAACAGACAAAGCTACGGTCATGCAAATATCAAGGCATGGTAGCGTAAGATGGCGAAATCCTAAATTTAGATAGCGCTGAATTCATTATTGAAGATACAATTTATGCACTACCAGGTGGTGCAGAATGTTCTGAGAACAGAGAAAACCTATGTGTGGTCGCTGACAACTACAGGTGCTGAACCATCTTTCTCCGAAATACAAGACGCATTGGTGGATTATCAGCAGAGGCCAAATGTTGGCTTTAAAGAAGAGTCTACTCGAACGCTTTCAACGCACTGCCGGTGGAGTTGACCCACCAGTCGAGTTTCACTGTCCGGCTAAGCTAGTCTATTGTGGGAGCATTTGATATAGCACCATGCCGAGTCACATACTGGTGTCGAGTCGGGAATTCTTCTAAGCGTATGAGTTGCTTGGTTGTAAAAAGAAGAAGCGTGCTGCTCGCTTAGTTTTCGCGTAATCGCATGAGCGTAAATATTGGTAACCGGTGGCTCTTTCCGGGATATCACATTCCATATTAGAAAAATATTTTTTGTAGATAGTTGCCCTGTGTGCGAAGTAGAATTGTAGGTGGAATGTCAGTATACTTGCACGTATTGTGGTCGGTCAGTGTGCAACTTGTGTGCAAAATTTTCACTACGCTTTATCGCCTTCTTGATTGTTACACTAGTAGAAATACGTGTCGTATGCAGCAAGTTCTTTCGGGTTCATTCCCCCATCAGCTATAATCACGTAGCAATCGAGCGCAGAATCAGAGGTGGTGCTAAATAAAGGGCAATCGCTAGCTTGACCAGCCGGTAACGCTGTGCATCAGGACAGGCTGTTGCCAGCATATAAATCGGAAAACGTTTAACAGTATTGTGTAAATGATGCAACGACTGTCTGACTATTTTTAATATTTACCATATTTTTTACCCTCATTGAATTTAACATGGCATTCAGCATTCTTAGAGGGATTATGGCCTGCATTCAGCGCTTACCAGCGAGCGTGAAGACATTACATCAGTTGAATAAACAAGCAGAGCCGCAAAATGGATCCGCACTTGAAATTTAGGATCGCGCCAAAAGCGAAGCAGTGATCTGCTCTGGCTGATAATTTCCTGTCGTTCCAGATCTATCGTTCTTCATTTCTCAATACAATTGTTCGCATTCTGCTCTCCTAGAAGGTGCACTACTTGTGAAGAATACAACTACACTTTGACTTTACGGCTGTGCATAACATAGACAATTACGAAAGGGCATTCTAAGAGAATTTTTCGCTTTAGATGTCTCTTTTCGTGCATGGTGTAAAAAAGCCTGCAGAATACTTGGAAATTCTTTGCTTCGAAAATGCGTTTTAAACCACGTCCTTCATGGAATGATCATGTTTATGTTGCCTTACCTACTGAAGTTTTGTCAAAATATTTGACTTACCTTGAACTTCATCGCAATCCTGCCCTGAAAGTAAAACGAATATAGCATGTTTAGACCTTGGGAAATTTCAAGTGTCCTAGACATGAGATAGCACACTCCTGGCTACGCGAAAAAAAAAACATGCAGGCGGAGACGCCAACTTGATATTGCCGCACCAAACAACGTGACGTATCAAATTTTTCTGGCGTATACTGGGTCCTACGTGTTTTTAATAATTTTATTTGAAGCATATTGTTGTCTAAGTGTGCCATGATCTCGCATAAAATGTTTGTGAAAATGTTGTCAAAAATTGTCACTCATTGCGAAAATTTATTTTGAAACCGGAGGCGTCATGTGTTCAGCTTTACGCTCGATTTTTAAAACGAAACCGCAACCCCCTTTTCTCCGCTGATAATGAACGTCTGGTGATAAAAGTTTGCGCATTAGAGTTCTGCGAGTACAGTTTGTCGATCTTAACATTGAACCAGCCTCTTTAAATGCACATATATACCTCATGAAATAGAGGTGCAGGGGGTGGGGTGTTATGGCCAATAAAGCTGAGTTGGTAGAACGTTGGATCTGAAGGTCACCGGTTTTGTCCGAGCTAGTAGTAATGTTTCGTCCACTTTCATTTTTTCTATTTGCACTACGGTTACAACTGATGACATGCCACAAATGCTCATTGGCATTTTTGTCACTTACTTCTTACTACAATATTGTGGCAGGTTCATGTCAGGTGACTTTCGTTACGTAATTTTCCGCCGTGTTACCTGCATTGCTACAATCCCTTCTCTCATACTCTCTTGGTTTCCCCGCCTATCTATTTCAATCTCCGTCTTTATAATTTTTTACACAAAAGTGTTTTATCCTGTTAATACTTTACATTTCAGTGACGTGTTTCTGTCACCGTAAGGAAGTCGGAAAATCAAGCACGATCAAAGCACAATAAAAAAGTTTCCTCAACAGGATTCAAACCCATTACCTCTGTGTCTGCGATTGGCGGCATGCTGTTGCATGCCAAAATTAGCATGCCAGGCATGCTATTTTTCATTTGTTGACTGTGCCACGGCCTTATACAATTTATTATTTAAATATACGACTTTTAAGGAATATTTACGGAGGAGAATCAGTACCACCGAGTTGGGCTGTCAGCCTTTGTGTTTTGCACAATTAGCAGCTGAACAAACAGGTTTACGGTAGATGAATAAAAATGAAAATGATTGAGTTGGTGCATAGATGTTCTATAGCGTCATTTATGTACACCGCAATATACAAAATTAACAAAAGATTGACTTAGTAGCCCAAGATGGCGGTGCCCGTAGTTTTAGGATAAATAGTCTACACCTACCACTCTTCTTTCGCAGCATTCTTGGTAATGTTCATTATTGGTTTATGACCATGCTATTCGCCATTCGTTCCTTCACCGCATCGTTTATAAGCGCCCGTCCCATTCTGTGCATTTCCAACAGGAGAGGTGCTATTTCGCAACTCCTTATCACGACCCCAGGCGGCGACATTACTTCAGGTGTCGCTCATAGTGTCCATTCATACTAAACATGTCTGTGATGTCCGTAAGCTTCATCTGGTTCCCTCTCTTCAAGCATTGGTGTTGAACTTCAACATGGCGCGAGTAGGCGACCTTGGCCTAAGGTTTCTGGCTGTCACATCGTTTTGTCTGGTTTCGTTTTCAACCTTAAGAACTGCTAAAGCTACCGCAAGCATGTATTACAAATGCGTGAGTGTATTCTCTCTCATTTTTTGCACCTTCAACAATCTCAACAAGTTGAAAACTAAAACGTTTGAAGTACTTACCCTTGTTTACCCAGAACTCGTTTATTTGAACAACGGCACAATTCTTATCTTTGCCGAGGAGCATAGCGTAACGGACATCTGCTCCATCTGAATTTATTTTTGAAAGAGGCAGGTAAAACGCATCAACAGTAACACTTACGCTAGTGTTTGTGTCACTATACTCAGTTATCACAAATTATGTCTCACACACCCAAGCAGACGTGCAGTATCAACAATCCCAGTGACTTTGAATAAACGAACGTGTGAAGTGTTTTACATGCATGTAACAGCAGTCTTTTCAAACTGCTTTTACATAAATGATAATCACTCCCTACTACTGACGCTTGTTATGCAGAAGGAGACACGATGCAAACCACCTACAAGTTGCATGAAAACCAAAAAGTAAGTATTATGTGGAGATGGGAAAGAATACAACTTCTAGTTTGTAGCATGACGATCAATTTTGCAGAAAGAAAGTCCACTTAGTTACCGGAAAATTTCTCCTGGTTCGGATACACAATGTCGGCTAGCACATATTACCAATAAAATAGCTTGTCTCACCGGAAAGTAGTGAATGTTTCGCATAAATTTGAATTCAGCCTAAATTCTTCAGATTAGCTGCTATTTAATTGAGTGCATTGTATAGTCTACAGAATAAATGCTTTCAGTTATCACGTAGACATATGCGTATATAACGGAGAAACAAGATAGGCTATGCCCGCCAAAATTTCTGCATCTGGAGACGTCCCTCACCAACGTTACAATGAGCGATCGCTTTTGGCATAGCAAAATAAAGCCAACGCATAGAATATTTTTTTTAATCAATTGAATTGACCGTTTAAGTTTTTACGTGGTCGTGACTTGAACCCACTGACCGCTGTCACGTGGTCGTGGACCCACTGACCGCTGTCAGTGGGTTGATTGAGAAGCCCTTAATTTTGGTTAACTATATATGAGAACCCAATCTCCTTGTGTAACACTCTCCAGTTCTACGCCGGATTATGGGCTCAGTAAAACGACCAATACCGGCACGAATTAGATTCATAATATCAGGAATTAATGGGCATCCTACCGCAAAAAGGTTGCCCAGCATTAAAACAACGCTTTTTTCCTGCCAGAAATACATAGATTGCCAGTCGATATCATTCAATCAGTCGTTTATTGCTGCACAGTGATAGCGCCAAAGAGAGTCAGCCTTAGAGGGCCCGATACATATTAGGACGCGTCTGCTCTTATACAAGGACCAGCGAGAATTCCAGAGGTATTGCTGGTGGACACCTAAGTTCTCGAATAAACTGAACTTTTTACGTTCCGCGCTTCATCTGAATGGGACATTCTCACGCCACCCTAAAAATTCTTAAGCACTACGCTAAGGTCTGTGCCAAGTTTTGCAAACCACCTTAATAGGTAAAAATAGAGCAGATAAAAATAAATGGTGTAAGATGGCCCATCGTGAAACAAATCATCGCCCCGATGCGTAACATTGAATTGAAAACGTGTACGCAATACAAAGGTACAATGATGAACGTAGCATATAGGTACCTTAGGTTCTTAGGCGTGCATAGGCAGGATTAAGACCTATGGCGTGAAAATCTCTCAGGATGTGCGCTTTACTGCTTACATTTTGCATTGTCCCCCGACATAACCTTATAGTCGACAGTGCTCACAAATCTAAGAACTTTATATGACTTATACTACCACCGAAGAAGTTTTTTCCCATAGTACACGTCCACATCCAAACAGGTTCACCTTGCTGAAATGCTAAGTGTTATCCTCGAAGGCTGTTATTATAACTGTCGGTATTTGAAAAGCCTTGATTACCAGAAAATAGAGTTTTGCTTCTTCTTCGGCGTGTTTAACGTATTCGGTGATATTGAGGCCTTCTTCGTAGGGGCTGTTGAGTATCATGACTTTCAGCGTCGTCGCCAGGTTCCTACTGTCGATCTATTCATATGGCGTCAATTGCGTGTTCACTTGGCCAGCCATATTTTAAATGAGGGTCGCGTATGAAAGTAAGTTATCAAACGTTTATGTTCCACATCCACGTGCATGTCCTGCATGTCACCGATGGCATTTTTAGATGCTGACTGAGGCGATTGGTAGGCGGGTGGTATTCTGTGGTCCAGCATTGCCTTATTTGGCTGTACTTTAGGATTGCCCGAGTAAGCTCAGCTATAAAGGCGATACCTCTGTCGGTGTTAAGGCCTTTGGGTCACCCTGATTGAGAACTATGTATTCAACAGAAGACTTAGCTATATATACGGCACCACCTTGGGACAGGGCTTTCTTTCTTGTGTAGTGGTTGAGGTAAATGGTAGGTATGACGATCAACTTGTTTGGAAAAGTCGACATGGGGAGTGTCCCAAGCAATACCATTCCAATTTGTAATGGTTGGTGAGTTGGTTCGACAGGCTTTAAAAGCCTCGCATGTCGCCGCTACACCTAGAGCATTATGCGACATGTACTTCTACTGCCGTAACAAGC
Source organism: Rhipicephalus annulatus (assembly GCA_013436015.1). Classification (NCBI taxonomy): domain Eukaryota; kingdom Metazoa; phylum Arthropoda; class Arachnida; order Ixodida; family Ixodidae; genus Rhipicephalus; species Rhipicephalus annulatus. The sequence continues at coordinate 59,007 of WOVY01006078.1, read as the reverse complement.
AAAAATACCATAAAAGGCAGCAAAAGTTTGCATGCACCGAGTTTGCAAGTCGAGCTAATAGACACTGCTTGTGCGGAGAAATCCAATTATTTACCTCAAACAGCTCCCTCACCAACAATTTGCTAAAGAAACAGTGAAATGCGAAAGAAATGCGATGGTGGGTGCACTCCCTGCGCACTCTGGTTTCACAGCAGTAGAGCTGCAATTAGCGTACCATGCAAAACAACACCAATCGCTATGCTGCCTTTAAACGTCATCGCTATTTTAATACTGGCACTCATTGCAGCGGTTGAAGCAGCTGGCAACGTTCGGTGGCGAATGACTACAGCAAACTCCACTAAACGTTGTATGACGATTTTCTGTGAAAGCAGTGGCGACTTGACAGTCAGAGCAGCGCTCGACCGACACAAACACAAATATTTTACACAACAACTATTGCTGAATGTTGTCGTCTTCCTCTTCCTCAATACAGCAAATATAGTTTTTTTCTACATACAGAAATGTTCCCTATTCCGCCTTGAATTAGTGCTTGCTTGTGAATTGTTTACAATACGTTTACTGCACCACTAACGAGGGGCGCAGCTGTAATTTTTTTCATGGGGAGGTTTCTCACGGATATCAAATCTGAACTGGGCAGGCAGATGTGCTCGACAGTCATTATATGCCCTGCATGCCCTGTCGAAAAAGATAAGAAAAGCTATCTGGAGGAGGGTCGCAGTTGCAGTGTGACCCCTGGCCGTGTCACTGCTCATAACAAACAGCTATACTGCAATTGAATATACGCACGCCTCCCGGAAATTGTGGATTCCATTTTGTTTTTGCGTTAAAGCAGCTCTTTCTTGCGCATTGCTTTTAAGCATCTCTGATTTCATACTATAAGTGCTATTTTAGGTCTTTACCATAGAGTTTACTTCACACAAATTTTTTTTTTGCAAAGAAATTCAATAGAACAAGGGGTACTATTCCCAATGCATTACAAATTCGTTTCGAGAAATGTCTCATAATGTTACTCACCGGGGTGAAACATTGAAATAGAATTGTTTGCGCAAAACATTCATTTGTTGGGTCGTGCAAAAGTCCTGGAAAAAGTGGACAATAATTTATCTCTCAAAAAAGGGGTTGGAGATCTGAATTCTTACATTGTTCGCTTTTGTACGTTGTAGAAACTTTCGCTGAGAGTGACATCAGTGTCAGTCATCTCTTCCTTGTGCTCCCCGCGGCATTCGAACTTTAAAAATTGAGTTGTTTTATAATTCCACACACCTTCATTGTTCTCCCACAACTGCAAAAAAACATGAAGTGACCGTGTTTTTCTTTGTGTTAGGGCAAACAGGCTTACTTTTCAGAAACACAAACAACCTCAAATAAAAATACATACACTCGACATGGTCAAATGTAAGAAGAATCGCAGAAAAGCTTTCAGAATAGGCATGCTTTCCAAAATGTTTATGCCAAGTGAATCGTAAATATTGAATAAATTTATTCAAATATTTATTGTTACTTTTTATCTCTGTAAATGTTTGATGAGGTGCAATACTTGTTATGTCAAAGAAGCCGCCTTTAAGGTATTAAAAAATCCTAAATGTTGCGTTCAATATCAGCAATGGCTGCAATTGTTAATTCAAGACGATTTTAAGGTGTGTATCACCACTAACTTCTGGACCCCAGAATTGAAGGACGAAACTAAGTGACACCAGAGAACTAAGACCAAAGCCCGGCAACGTGGGGCATTTTATCCACCAGGTTCTTTGCCAAGTTCACGAGCGTCCCGTTCCGCAAGGAAAGGGCAGAAATGTTAATGGAAAGACCTGTACGGCTGTTGAATGAAAACGTGGCGTTCCTGAGAAGAATGAAAGATGACAAGATTGTTCCACCACAGAACCCCCGAAATCCCGGAGGACAAGAAAGCTCGCTTCTTTGAGCAAGGACTCAGGCATGAGCTTTTTCCGGTACTAATGCAGAACCCACCCATTAGTGCTACAAATATTGTTTCTCGACCGAAGAATAATAAACAGACTTTAGACATGTGAATCCGGCAATGGAACTATCGTCGTCCTCAATGTATTCTACCTGAGGCTGCCTCCATCACAGCCTCAGGTAGATGGCATCTCGGATGGCAAGAGATCCATGAATATCTGGGTGCTACTCAGCAAGCAAAGCTCCAGGCTATCAGCTTATTCTTGACAAAGAACTTTGTTAGCTAAGTGAATTTTTTTATAGACTGAGTCGCTCAACCAGAAGTCCTGGACAAATAAAAATATGATAGCAATAACTGATCAGCACTTGGGCGGTACTAGCTTGCAGTCTTTGCGACGTTTGGTAATGAAACAAAACTACAGGAAAATCAGTTATGCGTGAGAGATATTCGGTAATTTCATCCACTATGTCTATTTAACGTCATGTGATCAGTCCAGTCTACTCTGGTCCAGTGTAGGCGCCGCGTTGGCAGCCTACTGTAGTAAATGGGATGGCATCTGAATGCCAATGCGGCCGATGGTTCAGCTAAAACTTACATTCCATTTGCCTAAGATGACTCATAAGCGAAAGCAGTCGCAAAGATTTCATCTCAGTCTAAGTATTGAATCCCTTGCCGGGCTCCTAAAGTTTGCTACAGCAAACTAGTCCTTTCTCTGTATCCAAAATCATAAGTTTTAGGAGCCGTCTACTTTTCGCATCGGCAAGTCAGCCTGCGCTATCGGCAAGTCATTTACCAAACATCGATGTAATGCGTGTACGTCATCACGTGGCGATGCTTTTTTTTTTCATAGCTCGTGTTCTTCAGGACGCGGAAGCCGGTAATGGTGAATTTTGAAGTTGATTAGGCATGTAAGCCTTAAATAAAGGGCAGCCGTGCGTTCCTAAAACGATTCAGGGGCAGCGCGCTTATGAAGAGCGGTGACTTGTGGATAAACAAATGTTTCCCGTTTGCTGTTCTGGTCATTCAGCTTCAGTCTAGACAAGTTTCGAGTGCTCTCAAGCTAACACCTAGACACTGATATTACACTGCGAATATTCTAAATTCATCACCGAGTTGGGCTATCGATACATTTTCGAGAACCTAGGTAACAAAAAGAAAGGATAAAAACCAGATCATGAGTACGAAATATTACGTAGGAAGTAAGTGTATTGCCAAAAATAAACATTTACTCTCTCACACAATTATTGGAATAATATTAATGGTGACTAATGTGTCTTAGAACTACACTTGCGAACACAGTGGTTGACCTTAAGGGCCTATTTCAAGCTCACGTTCAGTGAGTCTGCGCTGCGTAAGCGCACGACTAGTTTTCGCCCTGGCTCCCGTTGGAACCACAGCGCAGCGTCTTCGTCGTAACGTGCTTTCTGCGTGGCGCTTGATTGGCGGCGCGGCAGTCTTCACGTTAACCCTTCTCGATCAGTAAAGCACCACTACTCGTTGTATTCTGCCGTGATATGGTCAACCCGCCAGAGACATTGAAAACTCACGTTGAAGTTGCATTTTGCTTGCATAGGGACTGTGTGGAACTCACGTGAAGTGTGGGAGTACCATAGTTACTACTGACTTAAGAGTGAAATCCGCCAATGGACGGGCGAGAAGTCGTTAAAAGTCGCCACTCTACATATGTGTGGCGAGTGTGGTTATGAAAATTACAGTACCATCCTGAACACCACACTTATCTTGACATTTTTCAAGGGCAGTCGCATCAGCCACTGCACTATGCATGTTACAGCAGCATACCTAAATACTGGCGCCTCACGAAACATTTGTGATGGTTTCAATTGTAGCGAACAAAGGACGAAGTAGTCGCTACAACAACATGAGGCCGTTCGTAGCATCGCTTCAGGTTTAGATATTTTCATTGCAGTCGAGTCGTGTGCCTGATAATTGGTACACTTAATTTACAAAACAACGGAAATAGCATCGAGAACACGTTAGCCTATGTGCAGCTTTTTAATGTTTAAGGAGATCAAGGAACTCGATTGCTTCACTGGCCCAAAAGGTTTGTTATAATAAATTTAAACTCGACACACCTACTTAAGGGTACCCAATTTAAGAATACCACATCAGTGAAGAAGTCGACAAGCTGTTGAAGGAAGTTTTTGTTGTGGTAGGAACACGATGCCTAACTGTCATCTAGGCACTTCAGGAGCGAACTTTGTAGAGACCAAAAGCTCTTAAAGCACCTAAAGACACTTAGTGTAATACTACCGCCTTCACTATGACAAGCTCCACTGACCTAAATTTTGCTAGCAGGTTGCTAGCGGCGCACCATAGCGTAAAATTCCCTGCATCTGGATGAATATAGGAGATACACAAGAAAAACAAGAAAGCGTACTCAATCGCGCGTAAAGTGTACCTTGTACTGGTGGCTATGAAACTACAAAAATTAGAAGATATGTCTGGCATTAGTTTGGAGGACACTCAGGATACAATGCATAACTCAGCCGAGACATGAGTCGAAATTCGCCAAAAACTTCCCATGTCGCCATTCATAATTGTAGTTTGCCATGGGTCTGCGAAAAGTAGCCACTGGTGGGAACCCTCGGAGTAGTGTTGTACTGTGCCAAGGCGTTTTTGTCGGACGTCATGAAGTCGTATGGTGTCGGAGTGTTTTCGACAGATGTGGTGAAATGTAACAAGATCTCTTTCATAAGAAATAAGACAACCCAACAGATACGACATAAGCTTTTTCACACCTTAAAAGAAAACTTTCAAGAATTTGACCCTTTGTTCATTAAAATGTTTCCTTTGATCAAAAAGTTCTTGAGAAGTAGTACCGTCAAATTCTAATAGAAAGTGCTTTGAAAATATTGTCTATGTATATCGACAAATACTATTTATGAAACCACTCAGTTGTCGGGGTTAGGCCACTCAAGGTAGGAAGGAACAGAAAGGAAAAGCAGCTACGCTAACTTGTCTAGGAAGACAGTATGCCACACTAAAGAGGTGAAACGGTAATAAAATATAAAGAAAAAAGGGGGGGAAAGGAAGGAAAGAGCACGTACCGAAGTCACTCATCACAGACATCATAATAAGTTAGGTTTGTAATAGTAAGTGCAGGGCTGTTGCCTTCAAGATGTCGAGAACCGCCTTCATCGCCTTCAGCCATGATGGTTTTTCAGGTGGATGTTCCAGAATGGTTTCTGTCGTCATCAGTATGAGATATATTTGAGCTACACCAGCTGCGAGGAAGTTCGCTGCGTATTGTAGCGAGGACAGTCGCAGAAGATGTGCTCTAAAGCTTCGTCGCTACCACAGTTGTCGCAAAAAGGGCTGTCGGTCTGTCCAACTTCATGGGAGAATGACTTCATGAAAGCCATTCTCAGCACAAACAGCAAAACAGACTGACGTCGTTTCAGCGAAGTTCAGTAAGTATCTGAATAAGTTTAGTGTTTGTGCAGACGTGGTGTTGGTGCGCAGTCTACTGTCTTCTTGTGAAAACACTCGAAGTCGGCTGGTAGCATCGGTCCTCAATGGGGCAGTTGCCTCGACCTTGTTCCTTTAACGAACTGATTGAGCAGCAGACTTATTGAGTGGTATGGGACTCATTAGGATACATTGAATTCAGGCTTTTCTTTGACAACTTGTTTCCTCACTCTCTTTAAAATATATGAACACTTCCGCTGTCCAACAGAACATCATAATTATTCATGAGTCTCTTTTTATTAGTATTTCAACCACAGCCTTGGCAGATGCCCAACACAGGTAATCACGTGCCACTTCAGTTGTAATTGTTTGCTGAGCATCTGATGCCAGCTGAATGAATTATATTTGATTTACTCCAGCTTCGACTACATGTTAGACTTCAAGGGATTAAACTACTTTTAGAATGCGATAATCACAGCAGCAAGACTCTCCTGCCAACTTTCTTTGTTGAAGGGAAACGTTTTTCTTATATTTCACTCCAATTTCAGATGCACTGGGAACATTCCGCTGCACAGATTACACACGCTCTCTCGACGGAGCTCCGGATACGACGGCTAAACGAAATTGAGCAAGCTATTTAGTTACAGCAAATTCAAGCATATGGAATCGAGTACATGAAATCTATGTAGTTTTTACACAATTATTTCACTCATCATTGCAATGCTCCTTGTAATAGACTAAATTAACTCGTAGGAGTAGAAAACCTCGTCATGCTAGGTTTGTTCTAAAAACTAAGAGAGTGCCAGGCACTTTCTTTGGGAGGGTACTTTTTTTCTGCCATATTTCGCTGTTTTTTCAAGGGTAAATCGCCTCTTGCTGAGGCACAACAGAGTGATTTCCACAGAACAGGCCAAAGCACTTCCCCCTCCCTTAACGCTGCCCGATGTAGAGTAGAATGACCCCATCAAAGAGAGCGGTTGTACACCTCTTGAAAAAACAACTCGGCCGAAATTGGGGTATTTTATTGTTTCTGGCGGACTTCCTTGCGCGTGCATAATAAAGATGGCTAAATAAGAGCAATATAACAAACAGAACTAGAAAAAGCAAAAAAAGGTGTGTGAGTGGGAGTCGACCCTGCACCCTCTCTACACGCACTGCACATTTTAAGCCCAAAACAGTAACTACTGCACCACCCTGTAAGATGGTAGGTTAGCGTTTAGAGCTCATGTCGTAAGTAATGTCTGTCATTTGCCTGCATTTTCTTGTATAGAAGAGCAGATTTCAGTGCCTCCGTGCTTCAAAAAACCAGCCCGATTGTAAGTAACGTGTTTAAAGGGTTTATTTTGGGTTTGGTGAGATCACAACGTTTATAAGGCACCTCTTTAGAGTACAAAAAACAAGAATAGCACAACCGATTATATAAGTATATAAGTATGCTTTTCGCGCTGACTTCTTAAGTGGCTAGTCACTCCTGCGTACAAAATATTGCGCTTCTGAAGCCTACACTAAACAATTTATTTGTTTCTTCACTCTTTTCGACATAATTGCGGTTATATTGTTCACGTTCTTGTTGACGTTCTACAACTAAATCCACCATTCCTCACTGTTGCCGTACAGTACGTTTGGCTTACGGCACCATCCTCCATGTGCGATGGTCGTACCAAAATATAGGAATAGAACGGCATAATAGTTTGCGTTGTTTTCCATCGTGACCGATTGAATGAGATAGTATTCGATTTTTTCCCTACACAGATTCATAGCTAAAAACGCGGATATAGGAGTTCGGAATGCCCTCTTGTGCGCTGACATTTACCGGCAGTAGGCTGAAAATGCTGTCCTTTTTTTTAATCGTCTCTAACGTCTCAGTGAGCAAACGCCGTAAGTTTTACTGCATATAGGTATGGTTGTTAGGTAGTGATAATAACTCGCAGTGTGCCAACGCATCTAAACGTAATCAAGACCAAGAGTGGAACCACGTTTTACTCTCTCATGCCTGAAGAATATATGGGCATTCCACCCTCTCAAAGCGAGGTGGGCTAAAAAAATGATTTCACTCTCTCATTTTATAAAGAACAAAAATGAATTTTACTCTCTGTGACGTTTTGCGAAAGTAAAAGAAGGTCTCAAAAGTAACTTGGCCTCTTCTCTCCTTCGATACTCTCTGCAGTTTTCAGACTGTAGCACGAAAAGAAACTTTGATTGAAGCTGCGTTTTAAATGCGCCGCATTTCTTAGTCAACTTCAGCACGTTTCAATCTATCTATCTATCTATCTATTTATTATCTATCTATCTATCTATCTATCTATCTATCTATCTATCTATCCACCAACGGCTTTTAGCTGTTCGGTTTCGTTTAAATATTGGGACCTATTCCAAAATTGGTATGACAAAACATGACTCTATGGCGAGTATAGGTGAATAGTCATAACATGAAAATAATGGAATTTATGCCATTAGTGTCATGAATTACAGGCCAAGGTGTTGCTGCTCCTGCGGAAGTTTCGTTCACATGACATATCGCAAAACCGGTGTGGTATGACATTGCTCCATGGTGAACATAAGTGACTGGTTCTCGCGTGGAAATTGATTGATTGATTGATTGATTTGTGTGGTTGAACGTCCCAAAACCACCATATGATTATGAGAGACGCCGTAGTGGAGGGCTTCGGAAATTTTGACCACCTGGGGTTCTTTAACGTGCACCCCCGCGTGGAAATACAAACATGCGTCTAATGTGAGAACATCGCTTCACGCCACGCTCATAATGCGCTCGCGGTCACGTTGCTAGTTTCACATCTAGCAAACTTGGTATTACGTGACAGGAATAAATAATGAAAGCATATGACTCATGCAAACATTATAATCATAACATGCGTGACATGTTCTACATGCCACGCTCATTATACACTCATGGTCAGTTTGCTGGATTCACATTCACAAATATTGGTATTACTGACAATTATTGGCAAACAGCATAATCATGACATGCGTGTGGTGTGTGAACATGACGACATGTCAGGGCCATGATTCACTCGCGGCCATTTCGCTACCTTCACATTTACCAATTTTAATATTACGAGACGTGCATGGATCAAGAAGGTATGTGACTAGTGCAAACATGATAATCATAAGGTGCGTTTAATGCAAGAACGCGACTACATGCCACACTCAAGGTGCCAATGCGCTTCGACGTGACGCGGTCTGAGAGTGCGCCATTGTTCCTTTTGTCACGTTACGCCAGCGATGACACGCCAGGCGCCGATCTGTCTGCCTTATGCTCGTAGACGCGCGCCGAGCTGCGTTTCATCTGACGCTTGAGGATTGAAGCGTGTCCGGCATCCCTCTGTCCAGAAGAGATGCAGACACGGAGCTGTTTGGGTAAAGTCGTCAACGCGAAATGCAGCATGTCGCATTTCGCGCCAATTTGCCCGCGGGCTGCGCTGAATAACGGTCGCGCTTGCCTTCAGGCTATAGCTACTAGCGTGGCGTCGCTTAGTCCAACGTATGCGTCAACGTCAAAAATTAGTACATTGCGCCCTTCAAGGAGGGCTCGCCACCGTTTCGCTATCTTCAGATACACCAAATTCGATATTACGGGACGTGAATGGATGACGAAGATATGTGACTGGTGAAAACACAATAACCATGAGATGCGTTTCAAACCCATTAATCATGATATGCGTTTTATGCAACACAAAAACATGCCGCGCTTATGATACGCTCGCGGCCGTTTTGCTCGCTTAACCTATACCAAATCGGGTATTACAAGACTGGAACGAACTACAATGTTAAATGATACGTCCAATCATGATAATCATGAAATTTGTGCCATGTAAGATTATGACAACATCCCACCCTTACGACGCGTTCGCAGCCGTTACGCTAACTTCACATATACCAAATTCGGTATGACGTGATGTCAATAGACGACGAAGGTAAATGACAAGTCCAAACAAGATAAGCATGAAATGCGTGTCATGTAAATTATGACTACATGTTACGCTCATAGCGTGCTTGCGGTCGTTTCACTATTCTCACATATACCAACTTTCGTAAGCGTTATGTGAATATACGACTTAGGTAGAGGACACGTACAAATATGATAACCATGACATTCGTGCTATGTAAAATATGACTATTTTCTGCACTCATCGCGTGCTCACGGCCGTTTCTCTAGTTCCACATATGCCAATTTTGGTATTACTTGACGTGAATGAACAACGAATATAGGCTACATGACATGAAAATAATGACATGCGTCTTATGTAAAGTTCAGTAAGTGCTACACTAAGAGCACCCTAGCGGCCATTTCACTAGCACCACATATATGAAATTAAGTATCAGGCGACGAGAATAGATGATGGAGGTAAATGACAAGTCGACACATATTATTCATGACATGAAAAATTTGCACGGCATACTTTACGCCCGCCTCAAGATATTGTGCTAATTTTAAGGCGACGTATCAACCTTCATGATTCCTCCTTTGCATATCATCGGTTTCCGCTGTACGTGGGTCTCGCATTTTCTTATTCTTCAGAATTTTAACAGTGAACCAGCTCATATTGTCAAAAGTTGACGTCACATATGAAAATTAATATTCGCATACACAACCATGCAGAACACAGCAACGCTTGAGGTGTACCACTCGTGCTACTGACAATAAACAGATTTGCTGTATGCCTGATGTGTTGCCCTCATTCATAGCAGGACGCAACAGATCTGTTGTAGGTATTCAAGGAGCAAAAATACAGAGAACGCATCAAGAATCTGGTAGTCTTCAGAAGCACTGCACGCAAACGTACCTGAGGCTACCAAATTTCATGATATTCGATGGCATTTTTGCTAGGTAATTCCTATGATCAACTGGGGCTCTATCATTACAGTTCTATGCAGCTCATCGGCTCATGCCCATGTCTAGCTGTATCAGCGTGCCAAGGAATACAGTTTAATGATATTTTAGTAGAAATGCTTTATGAATAAATTACGACGCTGAGATGCTCCATCTGAACTGACATGAGATCCTGTGGAACATATGACAAAAATGGACCCTGCTCAATAAAGTAGAATTGTTATTCCAAACCTGCCAATTTCTAAGCTTACGATTTCGTCAGTTGCGTTTTAATGTAACCACGAAAAACTATCAACGCTAAAATTCACAAATTTCAGTCTTCGCTAACCAACTGCGCCAACATCGCTCTGACTGAATAGAGCCGTACGACTTCAAATGCAACAGCCAAGTAAGTCCACGCACATGCAGGTGGCGCTTCTGGGCGAAGAATACGTAAGGCTTTGGGAAAATAACCGCTTCCCAATAGAGCTGCGAATTCAATTTACAGCACCATGGGAGAAAAGATGCCTAAAAATGAGTACATTACCGAGGTCACTGTGCTAGCTTTTCCTCACTTGCGCTAGAGAAAATAGGCGTTATTACATTAGGTTTGCAGGTAGCAATTACCAAATTTACAGTCATCACAAAAGAATTTTAACGAAAGCCACCGAAAAAATCGAGAAATAACTAAGTCTTGAATTTGAAGAGAAAGTTGATGCGGTTGACACTATTTTAATGTTAATCACGGCTGACAGCAATTTGTTGATGACATGCAGATGTCACTTTCACTCCGAAAGGAAGTTCGTGTTAGCGATCATTACGCAACCCGCAAACACCAAGAAGAAGTGAGTTTTCTGTTTTCACTTCTTTTTTTGCGTGTGGGAAGGGGGGGGGGCATGAAGAGTCATGGCGTAGAATTTTGAAGCGAACGCGAAGGTGAATGGTATGAAACCTCAAGTCTGATGCTTTGTGTATGCATTTTTATTTTTTATTTATATATACATAACGAAATTCTGGAGTCCACTTTTTTCTAGCAGTAGTTAGTCTAGCATTGATAAGTCAGTAACTGATTGATTTGTGGGGTTTAACGTCCCAAAACCACCATATGATTGAGAGATGCCATGGTGAAGGACTCCAGAAATTTCGACCACCTGGGACTCTTTAAGTGCACCGAAATCTGAGTACGCAGGCCTACAACATTACCGCCTCTCTTGGAAATGCAGCCACCGCAGCCGGGATTCGATTCCGCAACCTGAAGGTCAGCAGCCGAGTACCTTAGCCACTAGACCACCGTGGCGGGGTGACAGCAACTAAGTTCTGGCCACGCGTTAGAACTTGCTGTTGTTGAATGCTGTTAAATTGTTGTGTTGGGCACGTCAAAAACAAAACGTGGATTTAAAAATGACTTTCCATTCTGACAGTTATACTATAAACACTGCGCGCTAATGTGATTTCGTGGCGTTCACAGCTCAGGAGTTGTGGTGACAAGACATGAATATCGCTGTGGGGCATCGGTGACATGCCAATGCCACTTTGATCTCTGTCTCCCCAAGATGGTGTGGTCCGACCTTATTCACACTACGGCCAGCGAGAGTTGCATCGAGTTATAACTCCACCTGGGTGGCAAGGAGTTCACAGTCTGTTTTACTGGGCGTTTGTGGAAAGAGTAAGCTCGACGACCAACTTCTTGCATTTTCGACTGTAAATCGCAATAACTCTACACTTCGCCTTGTATTTGAAAAATTTGGCACTAGTAATCTGGCCTTGCACTACTCCATATACTGTAAGTGCGCTCGGGCAACACTTTAGGAGCACCCTTATTACTTAGCAGTAATTTATCCCCGTAGTTCTCTAAATTTTAACATTGCGGCCTACATCCTCCCTGTCCCTACAATTTTATACTAATGAGTGTCATGATTATCATTATTATAGAAACTTGACCTACTTTTGTGCCTACTGCAGGAGGACGTATCTCGACTTCTTTTGTTCGTCGCACCTTGCGCGACCTAAAGATGCGTAAAATGTTTCAATATATCTGTATCAATATGTGAATTTATTGCTTCAAATATAAATCGGCGCAGAATTACACACAAAGATCTGTGTTTTTGCCTAAAAGGCTGACAGTAGCGAACAGGTTTGATGCATAGGCAAATTCAATGGCACCAGAAAACGAACTTCATGTTATTTGTATACATCAGGGAGAATGAAGTACTGCAGCATTTTCTTTTCAGGCAACCGTTTCGGCACTGTTGACTTGGTAATGTGTGGCACGTGAAACTGAACCTACCAAATAATTGACTCCCTTTTTCCTTGCTCAATACTTAATAATATTGATGTTCAAGATCACCCTAGCAATAATAATTACTCCGTAGATACCGCAGACACAGTTTTTGCTGCACTGAAAATTTGGAACGATCAAGCCTCCTGCTACCTGGACTGTAATCAGGAGCCAGCTATTGCTTCTGCCAAGCTCTATTCGCATCGGTCGGCAAGATGCCACGTCACCATGTCTGATCGTCACGCCTCTCCCAGGCCGATGTGTGTTGAGCCGCGTCAGCTGAAAGTACATCACTGTTGTTCTCTACAGGGTGATCATTGGCTACTCTATATTTTTCTGTCTTTGAAGTGCTTGTTTTATTGCGCTACATGCGTGTCCTCAAGATGAAGTTCGATGCCGAAAATTAGCGTTTTTATTGGTTCCAGCCTAGTGGTCTCAACCGAAAGATCATTAGTCTCACGTCGGTACCGCCATGCCGATCTGCAGTTCTCACAGAAGTATGCGCAGACGTGACACTGGCCCTGCCGGCTTTTCAATCCAACTTCTTGTCAATAAATGCCACTTTTTGAGGTTCGTAGTACAGAATATTGACCACTGTCTCAAGGTCCACGAAGGGGCTCGAGTGAAAGGCTCAGATCGGAGCAGAAAGAACAAACAAAAGCGAGAGTGGATATGATACTACGAAGTCGTCTTGGATATTATGCTTGCAGTGAAGAAAGAAATCACGAATAAGAAAACTCTCCCAGCACATCAGCCTAAATTGAAAAAAATACTTAACAGCGTCGAAACAGAAGATGTAAATTACTACAGGAACCAGGGCTTTTATTTGGAGAGCTGCTGATGGCTGTATCAAAAAACGAAAAACAAAACTATACACCTCTAAGAAACTTTACAATTCACCGTTGTTTTGACGTCCTTGATCCCGACAAATGAAATTACAATCAACCAGTAAGCTGCTTATTTGCATTTCACTCGGTTATTTTCAATAGCAGCCAATGCATAACCTCAGGGATTAGGCAATATCACACGCCTTATTAAAGGTTGGTATACCAGAACAAAATGTGTGCTGTCGATATTTCTATGTTGTTAGACGTGTACAGTTTGCCTCAACGAAACCATAAAATTCTTTATATTTCTGTAATACATTGAGTACAAATCCAGATGAATGTTTGATGAGGTGGCTAGTACACAAGTACAAATCGTTTAGCCAAATATTGTTACCTGTATCTCTGCGTGCGAATTATTATAGATCTTTAGGAAATTCAAGTCTCATTAGGGCCTTTGTTGAGAAGCTTACACCAGGGATGCCACAACGCATAGTTAAATATTACTGTCAGGCCAACTACACTTTATAAGTGGTGTGAAGTGCATACTGTACCGTTTTGAAGTGGTTTGCTTCAGATCATGCAAGATCTGCGTTCTCTTGTACATCAGAAGATTGTCCTTCTGACGCATAGCAATGTTTTGCTGTAGCAATCATTGCCCATGCAAACACGAGGTGTTTCAGGATACCAGCCATAGCTTTACTCTTCAGCGACAGCCGTTGTGTCAAGAGCTGGAAGAGAGCGCTATATATACACCCTTTTAACGCTTCAAATATGCTTCTCACTGGCCTGATGAAGAAGAGACAAAATTGATTACGTTTACAACAAATGATATCCGTCTGGCTAAGGTTGACAGCTTTTATTTTTGTTTGAGCGAAGTATCTGAGCTGGCAGCATGAAGTGGATGTTATTCAATTTACACATATAAATGATTCTTTTCTCCTACTTAAAAACACAACAACAAAAGCCAACATTATCGCAGAAATAATCAATCATGCAAAAAAGGAGACGCGCTTAAGGGCTAAGCAATAGAGGTGGTTGTGAAAAAATAAAAAAAAATTAGAGATACTTTTTTTGCCATGTTTTATACGTACACTAAGTGTTCTTTTGAATAAGTACAAGTATTGGGATACCAACTGGGAAATATGGGAACCACATGCAAGGCGATTTCTAGTAACATTGCTTTTTCTGGAATCTTTGATTGTGCGTGCCTTTGAAAGGTATTTTATTCAGCCTCCAGTGAAATGGCTGGACGCTTGGTATATACCTTGAGAATGTAATGACATAATTTAGCCTGTCGTGCGTCAATACGTTAATATCTAGCTTGGTGCAACTACCACCTCATACAATCAGAGATGGATATCACCCAAGGTTTTCTGTGCTAGCTTTCTTAGAAGGAAAGTCATGATTCGTGGCAGCTGCCCCTGCTTTTGTAGGAAGTAAAAAAGCCAGGATATACAGGTTGAGAAAATTTATAGTAGATAAGACGTCAAAACAAAATTTTTTATTAAAATTATTATTACTTTATTATTATCATTTATTATTTATTGTTTCAATATTTTATTACACTATTTATTAATCATTTCTTTGGTGTGGACATTGACTTTACTGAACGCCGACGTATTGCAATCTTTGGTGAAAGCTTCACACGCTTTTAAAGAACGTCATGAAGAAAGTAGGTACACAAAACACAGGCCGATACATAGTGCATGAATGTCAAGTCACTGATGAGAAATAGTAAGAAGTTTTCCTTCCTTTTTATCTGATCATGGAGTGGGACAGTGACTCAACAATTCTTCTCAGGCTTGAACAAGCACTGCTTGGCCGCTCCTGATGTGGTAATATGGATCAACAGTCCATTTATTTTATTCACCCACCCTGCCTGAGCCACTATCGTTATACTCTTAATTATTGATAACTATCATATTCGGTGAACTTTGGTCTGCATCTACACGCATGCCCTTTCATAGTCCCTCTCCAACTAGCCTACATCGCACATAGTCTTGATGTTCCTTTGACAGCCCCTTGACCTCTGTATAAACGTTCCTCGCATGTCCATTTTGCATGAGCCCAACAGAAATATTTATACGGGGCCACCGCAAAATATTTCTAGCGGCTCATGACCACCGAACTCTTGCCGGCGCGTAATCTTTGAGGCCATCGGAGCGAAGAGATGTGATTGCTGCCTCGCTGTCACGTCAACCGGAAAACCGGGGTACTAAATTTCAAGCATTTGTTGGCGTATATCAAGCACTTTGACACTATATATGTATATATATATATATATATATATATATATATATATATATATATATATATAGATAGATAGATCTAACCACCTACTTGTACCTATATATCACCGTATGAAGCATACCACTTTCGGTCTACCCCTAGTTCAGGAGCCGATACGCGTACTATAAATCATCGCATATTATATACGGCAATATATACTACTTAGGTCGCATTTACCAAGATGTGGATGAAAATTAGCATGAAGTGGCAAGAAAGCTTGACAAATAAGGTTGGCTGGTCATGACATATTCATCTTGAAAATCTGTTCCCTTAGTCATCAAACCTTCTCCTGCAGACATGTGTGGCACATACCGATAAATGCCAATGCAGGGATATCTCCAAACGGTGCTCTGTAACGATATAACGTTCAAATGTGCACAGCTTGTACAGCCGCGGCCATGTCTGTTCAGAGCGTGCGAGGAACTTGTTTTCACTCCCTGCGGCGAGATCTCGAGTCAGTTTCGGGCTGTGATTTTGTCAGCCTGACAGCTAGGCCATGCATTCTTCTGAAAAAGCACTTGAGAGTCCGAAACTGCCTTAAGGTTTTGCCCCGCATTGCGAAAACCGGCTCCTCGGGTGCTCCACACAGACGTGGCCGCGGCTTTACTATTTGTGCAAGGTTGGAGCACTCAGAGGAGCTATTGTTCGACCTAGCTTCATCTGTGTTTTTGTTGGTAATGTTATGAATGAACTTCCTCATTCTTTTACAGTTTTGATCGAGTCCACACACTACGCACGTGCTACTTGATTCCGGACGGAAAATGTCATGACAGTAGTAGTTATTTGATGTGATTTTAGTCAATTGAGAGGGAAAGTACAACCCAGATATAGTTGCAATTTTTCTCGTTTATGCAGGTGCTGCGGTTACCCCACACCGCCCACTTCTTCCGAAGTCAACGACGGAAGCGCGTTGCCTCAATGTTTACGCGAAGTTATGGGATTTTAGACGCGTGACAAGTTACGGAGTGTTCCGTGATTTTTATTCACCTATCCTTGTTGCTGCAAGATACGCGCTGTAGTCATACGACTAGATCATGTGGGATTTCGGTCACGTGCAAGTGCCAGCATTGCAAACGCTAAGCTGTAGTTAAAAGAAAAAAAAAAAACAAACTATCATTAATGTAAACATTTTATGAGCATGAGAAATTTGTTTCTCTAAAAAGCAAGGAAACTTGAGCTTGTTCTCTTTTATTACGTTAAACATTTTCTTGGACTTGTAAGATTTCTTCTACAATTTTATGAAGCATTTTCTCTAATCCTTCTTCTCTTTTTCTGGGAAAGTGCATTTGCGTATACTGCAATAATCTCGAATATATAGCCTGTGGTTCAGCGCTGTGCGTGCCTTTCAACGTAGTGATCGTTCCTTATGCGCTGTGAAGCTCCTCGTCGCAGAAAGTTGTAAACGCTATCACTGCCTTTCGTCCGCGGAGTTTCGGCGACTCGTGGATCGTGATGAAAATGGGGCGATCGGTCATAGGAGGGCCTACCGTTGCATTGTCTACCTTACTATCCTCAATTGAGTTGTTTGTAAAATACATATTCATATTGGCACAGCATCATGCACGCAAACGGACACTTGGTTCAAAAAGGGTACAAAAGTCCCGTCAGCGTGAAACCGTAGAATTTCAGTATGGCTGACTAAGATGTAGCTTATATCAGCCAAGCTAAGGTGAAGCTTATATTACCCAAATAGCCCCTCAATAACGTTCCATGTCGTGGCACCACGCCATGCCCCCTCCCCCACCCAGAAAATGTTTTTTTTTTTTGGGATGGCACACAATATAAAAAAAGACCACCTGAAAGACGATCACCTTCTCCCCCCTCAAAAAAAAAACTAAAGCAGAGAAAAGGCTTTCCATCTGCCCTTGCAGCTGACGTGGCGATGACCGCTTAGATTATGCTCAGTTAGGTCATATTAGTCGTTAAAACAAAAATTGATTGATAAATCCCACTGGTCTAACATTTCACAGGTTAGAGTTTCTCTTGTTTTCTGATTTATTGAAAGCATGTAGCCCTGATTATAACCTAAGACACACCCAGAACAAATGCTATTGTTGTCCTCGGTATTTCAACCCAAGTGCACATTTTAGAAAAAAAAAGTGACTTATCATAAAGATGCATACCACGCTTCTCCGCTCAGTAATTGGATATCGTGTCTCGACAGTGCCAACATATCCGATCATACCGCAGCTGAAGCAGGACATCACGCAACTGAAGCCTTGCCAAAGAACGCGAAGGTCACATTGTTCACGACGTGGAGGTCACACGTTCCATTCCAGGCGCGAGTCTTTTTTTCTGAGATTTTTTTTCTTTCTCACTTTTTCAGGTATATAAATACGTATATGTTAAATGACATCGATGCTGATGCCGGTGGCGAAAACCTGCCGAGAGTGTTTGTATAATTGCAAAAAAATGATGTCTCGGAGGTTGAGAACTCGCCGTTTGTGACCTGAAAGTGCTTGGAGCGCGTAAATAATACAAACGAGATGCATAGACGATTTTGGAACTATTTTTGTGAGGTAAAAATCTACCCATTGAACATGTTCTTTCTTTAGTTCACTATGCTTTGCCGATCAGTATATTCTTATCTGGAGTTTCTTTTTTTGTTCCGAAACCACGAAGTGATTATGAGAGACGCGGTAGCTCAGGGCGCCGGAAATGTAAACCATGCGTTGTTCTTTACGCGCGTTGACATTGGATAGCAGACGGACTACTACCATTTCGCATCTATCGAAATTCGACTGCCACGGACGGAACTGAATTCATGACCATAGGGTCAGCAGCTGTACTCTATGACCTTTGCTCCTCTGTGGCGATATTCTGATCAGCATACTTTTATGGTGAATAATATACGATGACTCACCACTGTTGTTGTTGCACTGTCACTTTACGCCGTTCAAAGAAAAATAATTACCAGACATCGGCACGTGCACGTAGTTATTACTGCTGCCTTACTTAAAACAGGTACCCAGGTTAACACCAATCGACAATAGAGTTATTGGGAAAAAAGCGCTAAGAATTCAAGACTAACAAGCGCTTTTCGCAAGCTTCGACACGGTGGTCTAGTGGCTAAGGTACTCGGCTGCTGACCCGCAGGTCACGGGATCGAATCCCGGCTGCGGTGACAGCATTTACGATGGAGGCGGAAATGTTGTAGGCCTGGGTGCTCAGATTTGCATGCATTATAAAGAACCCCAAGTGGTCGATATTTCCGGAGCCCTCCACTACGGCGTGTCTCATAATCATATGGTGGTTTTGGGACGTTGAACCCCCCTAAAAATCAATCAATCAATCGTCAGCGCTTTTCGCATTAAAGTTATGCTTATTGATTCACTGAGCCTAGTGTTGGATGCTTAATAAGCTGCCCACCACACAGCGTTTGTGAGCCAAACAAATAATGGTACATCAAACTAATGAACAGATTAGGCATGCATTGCTTTGTTGCATCACGTTTGTCATCAATGTTCCGATTTTCGCTGAAAAGAAAAATAATAGTGTGATAGCGTCCTTCACTAAGTGGTTCAAATTGTAATACCGTCGTTTGTTTGTAGGCGTAAGGTTGTGAGAGAAGCTTTGTATTTGAGAGTGTAATTGTGAAAAACAACTTTTCATTTACAAGTTTGAGGTTCTTCGGCTGTTTGTAACAACCTTTAGGGAAAAATGTATTTTGACACACGAAAGCACTTACACAATGATGTCGAAATTGTGAAAAGATTCTTATGTGATGGTGTTAGCATGAGACAAACCAAAAACACCTCTAAAGGTGAAAACATGTTTACTGTGTATGGAATGCCACGAAGAACGAGAAGACGCGCGAGTGTGTTAATCATTAGTGGGAAAGGAATGCGACATCTGCTACATCGCTCCATTAGCTGTTGTATGCACCACCTTGATCCAGCTGCTACGGTAGTGGTGGTGGTGATGCGAAATGTATTTTCTGAAAATATTCAGACTAGGGTCAATATGGCTTACTGATACACTGGCGCGCCTTCTGAACGTTATTGAACAATGAAAATTCGCAGCGTGCGCGTTACCTCAGAGCAGTCTGTGGGGCTTTGTGTCTAGTGGGAAGCCACTAGTTGGTCATTAACAACAACAGGCATGTTGCAGAAGGAAGCACCCACCCATCACTGCGTGCTTTGCGCCTCGGCATGTTTTTCGCTTCCGCAACGCCACGGTAAGCGCCAGCATCAACGCTCGATTGCGGCTGCTGCTTCGCCTCTATACAAGGTTCTTTTTCGTGCGAAATGTTGTAAATATTTTCTCAATCTCGGTACTTCTTTTTTCACCCAACAACCTATTGCATTCTTCGCCGCGTAGTGGACGGACGTGTTCTTGCAGTTAATAAAAAATGAAAAAAAGAGAGAGGGTGACGATAAGGAGGAAGATCGCATGCGCCAGTTCATAGAAATGATATTTCTCTATCTGTGACACCAGACCAGCGTTCACGTTAACATCGGTGCTGTCATAGAACAAAACTTTACCATTTGATTGAAAGCGCGTACAGAATTACATGAAAATATCTTGAACGTTGCGTACGTTATCGGCTAAGTGGATGTTATCTTCTTCAGTTCTTGCCTGCTCAGCTGCCATTTGAATCCACGAAATATGCAATGAAATAGTGCACACGAAAGTGCTTCACAAAATGTTCTAGGTAATATTAACTTCCAGAATGCCTATTTTACTACAATTGAAACAGTATACAGTACAACTAGCACCAAGCATTCGTATAGGCTGGTTCCAACTGCAGTCCTACCAACCAGAGACCTTTTCAAGATACCTAGGGTGTTATTTGCCCTGGTACACACTTTCTGGTGATATATATTTCATGGCAAATAAAGCACATTTACTTGGCATCGCAAGATAAGCTACTTGTGGTAGCGACCCTTAAGGTTTTAGGGGTTTTCATTAAGAACCCCCCCCCCCCCCTTCAAGTCACACCCAGACCTTCTTAAGACTGATTTCTTCGGTTCTCTATATGTTTTTCTATTCCCTGGTATTTGAGAATAACGTGACTCACGCAAATGAAAATTTGCCACACATGTCGTACGTACTTTTTTGAACCAATGTTATGCGAAGCATGTGCATGCAAGGTGACTGCGTTGTGGTTTTTATTGTGCGAAACAATAAATTGGTGCTAAACATATGTAAAAATGCACGCCAGACATATGGTAATTGGCAGCGTATGTTTTGTGTCATCGATTATTTACAGTTGCATAACGATTCTATATGCGACATGGCTATGAGCAGATTTAAAGCAATACTGCTCGCGAGAATCGAAGCCCTAGAATCTGCTACAGTAATGTCTCTAGACGGACATTTACTCAAGGCGATTGCCTGGTTAACGCTGCCGATGTGCAAGCTTTGTTAGGGATCAAGCACTAAAACTAATCAAACACCTGTGGCACTTTGCCGCATACTAGTGGTACATATTCTTTCCCGCTTATGTGCCACTGCTTAAGTGCAGTGTTTTACAACGTCAGCGACGGGATTGTAACATTGTGTACGTCACGCCGAGCGAGTAATACTGACCAAATCATTTTACCTTCTCATACAAACTTTTGTTTATCTAGAGTTAAGTGATTGATCATGAGAGCACCGCGACGTAAGTGGCTAGATGGGTAAATGAATAGATAGATAGATAGATTGATAGATATATAGATAGATAGATGGATAGATAGATAGATAGATAGATAGATAGATAGATAGATAGATAGATAGATAGATAGATAGATAGATAGATAGATGCTCAAAGTGCTTACACTGCGCAAAGAATTGCTTCGGAATAAAAAAAGACTGTAGCATTGGCTCAGCCGCTGCGCTGTAATCAGTGGCATCAATAATCACGGTATTGCGTGCGAAAAATAATTGATGTTCATGACATAAACTTCTATGACTAACTCATCGAAACTTCAGGCTAAAGGACACATTTTCAAACAGTGAACGCCAAGAGACCGAGCCCTTCTGTGCTGACAGCAGTAAAATATTTGTGAATAACAGCCTTTGTTAATTGTGCTCACTACATTCATTCATGTTAAGATTACTATTATTACCCTTCTTTAATAACTGTTCGAGATTGTGCCCACACCAGTGAGCAATTTGTCGTGAAAGGTCGTTTTTAAGAGTACATGCCTAATTTAGATATGTTTAGCATTACTGGGTAATAAATAATGTACTGCAATGTGGATGCCATTGTTTCTGCGTGTTTTGTCTGAAATATATAACATCAGAATACATGCTTAGAACTTCGAATAAAGTTAGGCTCATGCGCATACAAAGTAGAGTGTTACCCGTTTTTGCGATAATGGCCTTCACAATATTGTTGTCTCATATGTTAATGGTCAAGGTATCTCTTATCCACAATTATATAATTTTCATGTTGACATGACTTACATAACACAGTTATTCTAAGATGGGTTTTTATTACGAACGTTGGAGATTTCTAGCAGATGAACTCATTAAGAAAACAGGAGAAATCGCCCGTACATGAGAATTTACACGCTGCGTAGAAGGTTTTAGGAAAACTGTGAAACGATACTCAATGAATCGCGACCGAAAAAGTGCAAGAGAACGCCCAGTATTGATTACTTTTTATTTTGATTGCGTTACGTCTTCCACATTGATATACGTCATTTAGAGCGTATATATCGCAATAAATATTGACATCAGGGCTAACTGCTGTCGTAATTGCATACCGGTGCTTCCTGCTCGCATATCACAGACAGACCAATAAGGTCTCTTCACTCTAAGAGCTGAATAAATCTGAGTTACGAACGCACCTACAAGGAAAGCATAGCAGAGCCAACTCTAGAATATCGAATCCCCAGTGCCTTCTGTGGCTCTGCCATTCAATGTGGTGTCAAAATAGTTCAACTTACCATTCAGTTTGACAGAAAAAAATGAAATAAAATTTATTACTACCAAGCGCAGTATGAGGGATCTTATTAGAAGTACTTGCAGGGTAATTGAGAAAATAAGTAAAGCTAAATGAACTATACTTGCGACCGGCAGGCACTGAACCTTCGAATTTGAAATAGCAGTTCCGGTGCTCTACCAGGGAGCTGCGGTGGCATTTGTAACCGATTCCGCTTTTAATCATCAGTCTGACTACGTCCACTGAAGGACAAAGGCCTCTCCAGTGTTTCGCCAGTCAACTCGGTCCTCTGCTTGCTGCTACCAATTTACACCAGCGAACTTCTTATTCTCCTCTGACCACCTAACCTTCTGTGTCCTCCTAAACCAATTTCCTTCACTGAGAATCCATTTAGTTACCCTTAATTACCAGCGGTTATCCTGAGTGCGCGCTACATGCCCGGGCCATGTTTATTTTCCCTTTTTGATTTCAACTATGATATCCTTTACCCCCGTTTGTACCCTAATTCACTGCGCTCTCTCCTTGTCTCTTAAGTTTAGACCTACCATTTTGCTTGACATATCTCGCTGTGTCGTTTTCAATTTAAGCTGAATAACTTGGCGAGTGTCCGAATTTCTGCTCCGTAGCTATGTACCGGCAAGATGCAGCAGTTATAAACCTTCCTCTTGAGAGATTGTGGCAATCAACCTGTCATGATTTGAGAGTGCTTGCCAATTATGCTGCACTCCATTTTTATTGTTTTAGTTGCTTCAATCTCGTGGTTCGGCTCCATGGTTATTACCTGTTCTCAGTTGACCTAGTGTTTGACAACTTCAAGGGTGCTATTACCTATTTTGAAGCGCTGCTCTTTTCCGATAATGTTGTACATTACTTGTGTTTTCTGCTGACTAAGTTTAAGACCCACCTTTCTGCTCTCCTTGTTTGACTTCGTAATCATGGGTTTCAATTTGTCCCCCGAGTTACTCATCAATGCAATGTCATCAGCGAAGTGCAGGTTACTAAGTTCCTCTCTAATGACTCGTATATCTAACTCTTCCCAATAGAGGCCTCTGAAAACCTCGTTTAAGCATGCGGTAAATCGTATTAGCGCAATTGTATTTCCCTGCCTTACACCCTTCATTATTAGTATTACCTTGCTTTCTAAATGTAGCTCTATTGTAGAAGTTGACACCCTGTAGATTTCTTCCAGGATTTTTA
The DNA here is from genome assembly GCA_013436015.1 of Rhipicephalus annulatus. NCBI lineage: Eukaryota > Metazoa > Arthropoda > Arachnida > Ixodida > Ixodidae > Rhipicephalus > Rhipicephalus annulatus. Next base: position 35,364 of record WOVY01006078.1, on the reverse strand, counting down.
GGTATGCTTTAACGATGCCCTGATTCGGCAGTGCCTGCATAACTGCTGATATTTCTACTAAATAAAACGCCTTTGCGCATCCTATGAAGACTATGCATAGTAGTTGGCTATATTGTGAGCATTTTCGATTACCTAATTGATAGTTAGAATGTGGTCGATTGTTAGGTATGGCCTATTTGAAATCGTGCTTGTTCCTTTGTCTGATTGAAATCTGATGTTTTCCTAACTGTGTTAGCAATTATCTTTGAAAATAGCTTGTATACTACGTACAGCAAGCTTATCGTTCTGTTTTTCTTCAAGTCCTTGTCATCACGTTTCTTATTTACTAAGATGATGTTAGCATTCTTCCAACATTCCGATGCTCTTCCCGCCTGAAGACACTTCGTAAACAGGGTGGCTGGTTTTTCAAACAAAATCTCTCCTCCATTTTTCAGCATTCTGGACGTTACCTTATCCTCACCTGCAGCTTTGCCTCTCTGCATGCTGTCCAAGGTTCTCTGCCTTCTTCTATCATTACTGGTGGGGGGTCATCTGGGTTATTTCTAGTTTTTATAGTATTAGGGTCGTGATTGTCTCGGCTACTGTACAGATATCTGTAAAACATCTCCGCTATTTTAACTATTCTATTCATATTGGTATATATTTTCCCTTGTCCCTTAGTGCATACATGCGATTTTCGCCTATTGCAAGTTCTCTTTTCACTGCTTTGACGCTTCCTCCGTTCTTCAGAGCATTTTCAGTTCTCTTCATGTCATACCTTCATATATCGGATACCTCATGCCTATTATTCAACTTCGCAAGTTCTATCAACTCTATTTTGTCTGGTATACATAAGGCTTTCATGCTTTGACGCTTCTTAATGAGATAATTCGTTTCCCGGAACAGCTTACCAGTGTCCTGTTTAACTACCGTACCTAAAACTTCCAATGAACACTCCTTAATGAAACTCATTAGATTGTCATTCATTGCGTCAACGCTAAGCTTCGTTTTTTCAATAAGAGCCGAATACCTGCCCAGAAGCGAGAATCTAAATTCGTTGACGTTCCATCTCAGTCCTAGTTCAATGATTGGCTTCTTGCGTTTAAGTTTCGGTCGTTCCTTGTTCGGGTCTAAGTGAATTCGAGTCCGCACCATTTAAAGGTGACTGCATTTTACCTTGCCAAGCACTTCCACATCCTGCGCAATGCCTGGTTGTGCACTCAGCAGAATGTCTGTTTCGTTGTTTGTTTCACCATAATGCTCCTCCACGTCCACTTACGGATCCCTCGTTTTCAATATAGGTATTGAGAATCCAAGAACTCTTGCGTTCATCGAACTCTACTAGGAGCTCTCCTCTGGCCATTCTACTACGGATGCCATTATCTCCTACTGCCTGGTGTCCAGCCTGCTTCTTCCCTACCTTGGCATTGAGGTGTCCCATTAGTATATTATACTGTGTTTTTACCTACACTCATTGCCGAATCCACGTCTTTATAGAATCTTTTAACTGGCTGGATCATGGCTGGATATAGGCGAGTAAGCCGGTATCAACGTCATCTTGTATCTTTAAATGAGTTTAATTACGATACCTACCACCCTTTCTACAATGCTACATTATTCCTCTAACTTTCCAGCTATTTTTGTGGATAATCAGCCTAAATCCCAGTTTTCTTCTGTCAGCCGAGCCACTATTGCAAAGAACGTACCCATTCCGCACCACCATATAGGCCTAATATGTCTTCCTAACCTCACGTAGCCCTATTACATCGCATTGTTCACCCTCTAGCTCCTCGCATAGTACACCTAGACTTGCCTCACAAGATAATATTCGAGCGTTGAACGTTGCGAAGTTCAGGTACGAATGGTAGTCTGCCCGGTTCCAGAGATTCTTAGCACCCTCTGCTGCGTTGCAGATTTGACCGCCGCCGTGGTCAGTTGTGTCGCAGCTGCTGGGGACAGAGGGCCGTGAGTTATTTACGTAAGCACATAGGAGGTCATGGCCAGATGTTGCAGCAGAGTGGCCGATTCTTCTCTGGGGAAAGAGGATGTTACCGGTGGTGGTCACCTGTTAGGCGGCACCCAGGACTCTTAGTGCAGTCCTATTATCAGGCAGATTTTTTTCAAAATCTGTTTGGGAACTGCGCGGCACCGTGATTCCAGCCACAGACCTCTTGTCGAAGCTTAAGCTCTAACCTTTACGCCATCGTCGCTTAGGGTATATACGTGCATTTAAATCTTGGAGCATCCGCCATCAACGCCTATTGATGTTACGGCAAGTGTGAAGCAAATTTTAGGCCCGTTTGACGTCACGTAATACTTGATATCATTCATGCGATGAAAGCTGACGAATAATTTCTCCTTATTCACCACCCGAAAGTTTAGTAGAGATAATTACCAAAATTACCAGAAAAAAGTAAAAAGGTGCATTCTAAGTATTTTTCTCATGCTGGGTACATTTAGAAGTATTGTAGTTGGTGCAGCTGATATCTATTTCAAAGCATTTTGGAGCTGAGCGTTGCAAACTTTCTTTTTGAGGACGTTTTCTGAAAATGACTTCCAAGAGTGACGAAGGAACACGTGGGCTATATGTATGACTATTCAGCTGAGCGGAAAACTCTGAAGGCTTTTTGGGAAAGTTTTTGCGAAGTGGCGCCCTTCAAATGCTGAGCTGAAGGCGTTCAAAAATGACGGCTCACATATCTTCCCTGCGACACCACCTCCTCGTTCTGCATGTCCTTATTATACGTTGCAGCATTTGCTTTGCTATAAAGGGATGCCTGATCTGTATATTTACGCATGTAGTCCTTCCCAGTATTGGTATATTTCGCCAACTTAAGTATTTTGGTGGTTCTGAACAGTGGTGAGAGCAATTATGACAAATACGGGAATTATTGGGTGACTAATTGTTTACGTCGAGGTTTTCGATTTTCAATGTTCGCGTAAATACCGGGTTCTTATTTTCCATGCAGCCATTGTTGCATTCTACAGCAGAGCTGTCAAGCGTTTCATAACATCATGCAAAGCGGACAGAATTTTGTCTTGTGCCACCTAAAAAGCATAATTCACACACACAAGAGGATTTGGGTACGCTGTACCTCAGAGAATATCTAAAAACAATGCTATACGATAGAAAGACACAAAAAAAACTCGGATAAGAAGCAGACGTGAAGTATATAAAAAAGTAAAAAGTGACAAGGGGAAAAACATTCGAAACCACCATTGACTGACACGCTTTCTGTTTCTCATAATATTTCACCTTGTCTTCTTGTTCTTCTGCTTCGTTCCGTATACTCCTTCGCGGGTTTTGGACGCCGTTGGATTGGTAAGGGATTTGAAGCTGGCACCTTCGCCGACATGTGACGGACGCTTTTGCTGCTTTTGCAGGTATCTGCGCTGTTTTGGTGTTCGTTCCGTGAATTTACGTTCGACGAAGTTGAAGGGGTGATGCTGTATTATATAACCGGCCTGTCCGCAGCATCGGAAGTCACCTGGCTCCCGCCGGGAGTCGGTGACGTCGACGGACAGCCACTGTCCAGGCACGACAGGCGAAAGTACATCGAAAGCATCGTACCGCCACGTTTTTTCTGGCTGGGAACCGCGTGATGAACCACGTCATTACCGAGAAGTCTACATAAGCAAGCAACACTTCTCCACCGTGGGATTCGGAGCCGGCACCTTCGCCGACAAGCGGCTGACGCTTTTGCTGCTTGTGCAGCTTAGTCGAAACTTTCCGTTTACGACTCGTAAATTTCTACTAGTTGTGCCGGCTCTACTCACTCTGGCAAGTGTGACGTTGCCTTGTTAACAGCGGGTGTATGGGAGGGGTGGCAAAAGCTGTTCTCTTTTCTTAAGCAGAATGCTGTATCTTGCGCTGTTTTTGTTGCTATCACGTGACGTTGAGCCAAATCTTGGTTCCGTGACAAAGATAACTTGCTGGAAAACATCCAGGATGGCTAAATTGTCATTTTGAGTAAACTAGACTTCATCGATGCAAGACCTATGAAACATAAAACTTTAATGACAGAAATAAGCAAGAACTTAGATGACACTCAACGACAATATTAAGAGGTAAATGAATTGGTCTCTCATCAAGCCCATGTAATTAGATATCTCTTGAAGAAAGTGAAGAAATTAGAACAGATGGTTGTGAATTCAAAAAATCAAAGCCGTAGAAGAAGCATTGTATTTCACGGTGTATATGATAATGATCAGCTTGAAACTTTGGTCCAATCGGAGCGACAGAATAACGATGTTTGTAAATCTTGTCTGGCCATTGAGCTTAAATTCGTTGAAAGGGCACACCGCGTGGGACGTTATGACAGCAAAGTAAAACGGTGAAATATTGTATATCTTTCATCTTTTAGAAAAAAAAACTATTAATTCTGTCAAACACCAGAAAATCTAAATAGACCGCGTGCGGAATAGACAAAGATTACTCACCTGAAACGCGTGCTATAAGAAAAAAGCTATGGAAATATGCTAAAGTTAGGAAGGTGGATAAAAAAATGAAGTTAGACTGAGTTCTGAACACGCTCATCGTGAATGGTAGGGCGTACGGGACAACTAGACCTCTTTCTTTATCGCAGTGACACCAGTCACTGCGATGAAGAAAAAAGTAAGGTTGTCGCGTTTTTGAAAACATGTCCAATTAATAAAAGTAAACATCAAGAACACAAAGATATTGTTGTCTTAGTAGTTAATTGCAGAAGTGTAACAAATAAAGTAGACCAGCTTGCTAGCCCTGCCGCGGTGGTCTAGTGGCTAAGGTACTCGGCTGCTGACCCGCAGGTCGCGGGTTCAATTCCCGGCTGCGGCGGCTGCATTTCCGAAGGAGGCGGAAATGTTGTAGGCCCGTGTACTCAGATTTGGGTGCACGTTAAAGAACCCCAGGTGGTCAAAATTTCCGGAGTCCTCCACTACGGCGTCTCTCATAATCAAATGGTGGTTTTGGGACGTTAAACCCCACAAATCAATCAATCAATCAACCAGCTTGCTAGATTGAAAGAATCAGTGGAAACAGATATTGTAATGGGCACTATATCTTGTCTAAAACCAACTGTTAGAGATAGTGAAGAGTTTCCGCAAGACTACGTGCTTTATCGTAAAGATTAGCCGGGCATCAGAGGGGTCGTTTTTTGCTTCTTGATACGACACTGCAGTCTAGCGCTTCATATCTGCCACGAAGCTATCGAAACAGTCTGGTGCAAAATCGTGCTGCCTAATAACTCTATCTTGATTGTTGGCTCGGTTTACCGTGCGCCGAGCTCTGATCCGAGCGCAGTTTGTGCCTTGTCTGAGATCATCTCAGAAGTGTCTGGTGAAATGATATTGTTTGGTGGTGATTTTAATCTGCCGGACTTGTGTTGGCAGGGCAATTATTGTGACATTGTTGCTCGTTGCGCTGTGAAATCAAAAGTGAAAAATGTTGTAGACACATATGGTCAGGCACAATACGTAAGAGAACCAACTCGTGGAGGTAATATTGTAGATTTGTTGTTTTTAAGCGCACCCAAGGTAGTAAGCTCTATAGCACTCGCTCCAGGAATGAGCGATCACTCGGCTTACCGATCACTGTCAAAACCAAAAATAAAAGATTCACTTTTTAAAAAATGGAAACGTATTCTTTTATGATAAAGGAAATTATTAGGTATCCACAAAAAAAACCTGATTTAATACCTACCAACGTTTGAATGCTCAGCGGAAGACTTTAACATTCTTGAACTGTCGAATACGTTTAAAGTGAAATTAGGTGAGCTTATGAAGGAATATATTCCACACGTACAATTTTCAAAGGTTAAAAAATGAAAAAGAAAACCTTGGAGAACATCATTAATTCTACGAATTACACAAAAAAAACAGATTTTTTTGAAGTAAAGGAAAAGGAAGAGCAAGGCTCATTTGGAAGATTGGCACAAATAACGCTTGATTACAAGCTCACTACTAATATTGCAAAAGAAAATTATTTCAAAAAACTTATTGAAAGGTTGAAAATCAATCCTAAGGCATTTCGGAAGTATTTAAAGGGGTGCGTATCAAGTGCTTTGGGCATTTCAGAAATGATTCGCAATAAACAAATCGTAACGAACAACGCAGAAAAGGCATCATATCTAAATGACTTGTTTCATTCAGTATTTCTTCCAGCAAAACCCGACCCTATAACGACAGCTGCTGGCAATGTGTCGCCTATGACGCAGGTGGAACTCGGCATGTCTGGTACCAAAAGGTATTGGTGCAATTGCACAAAATCAAGGCAGTTGGCCTTTACGGTATTTCACCTCGCTGTTAAATCACTGCGCAGCGACCGTCTCTCTTTACTGTTTCGTTATATTTACGCAGTAACTTCGTGCTAGTAATTTGCCTTACGACTGCAAGATAGCCCACGCTTTGCAAATTCAAGAAGGGGGCTTGGAAAAAGATGTAAAGAAATATAGGTCTGTCTCCCTGACATGTATTGCGTGCAAATAATGGAGCACACAATTTACTCAGCCATCATGAGTCACCTCACCGATTGATTGATATGTGGGGTTTAACGTCCCAAAATCACCACAATATTATGAGAGACACCGTAGTAGAGGGCTCCGGAAACTAGGACCACCTGGGGTTCTTTATAGTGCACACAGATCTGAACACGAGTGCCTACAACATTTCCGCCTTCATCGGAAATGCAGCTGCGGCAGCCGGGATTTGATCCCCGCAACCTGCGGGTCAGCAGCCGAGTAGCTTAGCCACTAGACCACCGCGGCAGGACTCACCTCACCGAAAACAGTATCCTATTCAAAGTACAGCAAGGTTTCCGCAAGGCCTTGTCCTACACCACACAACCTGTAGAATTCTATCACAAATTAGGGAGTGAAATTGATGCTGAGGGCCAGATGGGTTGTTGTTTTTAGGTTTTCGAAAGCTTTCGACCAAGCTACGCATCGCTCCTTATATACAAACTACCGCAAATAGGTATACATAGAGATGTCAAATGGAATTAAAAATTTGTTATTGTAGCGCAGGCAGTGTGTTGTTATTAATGGGAAAAAAATCGAGCTATACAAACGTCACCTCACGAGTCCCTCAGGGCTCTGTATTGGGACCTATATTATTTTTCATATACATAAATGATATAAATTAGGTATTACGTCCTCCTTGCGACTGTTCGCAGATAACTGCGTGGTCTACCAAAGTACATCTTACGACGAAGATGCGACAGCGTTACAGGGAGACTGGAAGAGAATATATCATGGTGTAAACAGTGGGAACATGTGTTCAAAGGCGATAAATTGCATCCATATGTGTTTTACTAGAAAGAAAAAAAAAACAATATTAAATAACTATTCTCTAAATAACTGGGTTCCTGTCACAGTAATGTCTCTAAGTACCTAGGCGTCATGTTTTCTGCTGACTGCTAATGGACTTAGCACATCAGTGAGACAGTTCCTAAAGCTGGGCGGGGCGCTGAACTATGTTCAACAAAACCTGAGATGCCGCGAAGTTGAAATAAAACGGAGTGCACTTACCACATGAGTTAGACCTATATTAGAGTACACCAGCCAAATATGGAATTCATCGGAAGCCAGTCTCATTTCTCAAATAGAAGGTATGCCAAAACAGAGCAGCCAGGTACAAAACTAAACTGGTATCGTAGACTGTACAGTGCAAAAATAACGACAAAAGAATTAAATTGAGAATGAATGTCTTCACGAAGACAAAAGCTAAGGCTAAAACTGTTTTTTTTTCAAACATATGAAGACAAGGAAGGCATAAACAATCATAATTATTAAAATGCAACCTTTTTATGTTTCTATTTCTAATGATCACGAACACAAATCCGTAAATACCGGCCCAGGACGTGCATGTTTGCAAATTCTTTTTTTACGAAATGTGTAGCGGAATGAAACAAACTCTCTGAAAAACAAGTCTGTTGTGTAAATGAAGATCTAGTTGTATCTCTGTTGTAAACCCCCCTGCTGTACGCCCAAGGGCGATGAGGGTAATTCTTGAATCAAGAAACAAAGTACTCAAACATGAAAATAGTCAAAATAAACGAAAAGAGATACTACGAGAGATTTTGGTAAAAAGTGCGTGAAAAAGAGAGAAAAAGAGTAGCCAAAGAAAGAGTTGGAAATTACAGTCACAAAAGGACAGATTAAAAGGAGGAAAGGAAAAAAAACTGAGAATCGAAGCATGAGAGAAGAAGAGAAAAGGTAGGAAGGAACATGAAACGAGTAACACAGGGACTAAAAAGAAAAGGAATGAAGAGGATGAAGTTTAAAGGAGAAATCAAGTAAAGATCGTGCAAGAGAGCGAGAGAGAGAGACAGAAATAGAAAAAGAGCTTATGAAAGGACGAAAGAAATAGAGGGAAAAACAAGAAGAGGGAGAAGAAAAGTCAAGCAGTAAAAGTGACTACAAAAAGAGTATTTGAATTAGGAAATATAATGGATATTACAACATGATGTAGCAAGAAACACGAAGAAAGAGATTAAAAAGATGCGAAAGCGAGATAAACAGAAGTAATGCGTTAGGTCCTGCGCCCCATCTCTTAAAAATGAAAACCAACATTCAACTCATCGAAGCGATTGCTGCATCAAATGTGGTCGATTAGTGCACTCGTACGAAATAGCACAATAGCATAAAACAGTAATTAAGACGTCACTGGACGACCATACATCGATCATATTATGCCAGTGTATCTAGCCCTATGAAGTGCTGCGTTCACGAGGACAGATGTTTCGACAAGTGCTTCATGAGTGCAGCAACGTGCTGAAACTGTGCACTTCTTAACACTGTTATCAAAAATATGCGACCAACCTTCGCGTGGTTCAAAGGCGAGTTTTTATGACTTGAACATTGCATAAAATATACTATCTCTCTTTCTAACAATGTACTTGTTAGACAATGTTTTTCCATACTATAAAAGCCTTACACTTTGAGTGAAGACACTTTTAATCTAAGGCAGATACACCAATTTCAAGACAGATGTATGTGATCTTATGTTCGACTACCTACTCTATTATCTACAAATAAATTCGTTTGAGCTCGATCTTAAGAGACACTCGGTGATATATGCTGCATTGTTTTCGTGTTCTAAGCAATGTATACTCGTTGACTTTAAGTGATTATGCTGCACTATATTGCTACGGAGATGAAGTTGAAAAGGACGAAGTGTAGGAGAAGTTGACAGGCCGCGAATGTGTGCTAGTCATCCAGATTGACTTTAGCCTGCACATTTTTCGCAGGAAACAAGTTTTCAGTAACCGCCACCAATCCACCAACAACAGAGAAGTGGAGGTGTTTGGCAGAAAAGCAGGTAGTTAAGCTCTTCAGCATATGTCAGATTGTTATTTCAGCCATGCGTGACACATAGACCTTGTCATCTTCTCTCTCTCGCCTTCCTTCACTTCATCTGAATTACAATATTTTAGAAGTGCTTTCTTAATAAATCCTCTGATATGTTTTTTTTTTCAAAGCTGGCGCCATCTCCTTCTTTATTTTTCTCTGATGTAACGCTGTAAACAATGGGCTGTGGTAACATTTCATAAGTCCTGGTACTTGCACACTTGTGCAAGCGGGTTCGAGTGCGCCTTCCTGCTAGCTAAATCAATTGCGTATGGCCATCGGTTGCTCTGAAGCTGAAGACAGCAGTTTTCAAAAGCAACCTAAGTGTGTATCTTCAACGAAATCCAGAGAAGTTCTCTTAGAGTCCTGGCGCTAAGCAACGTGACACGTTGCTCGATGAGCACCCGAGATTTACAACAGAGTGGCTCAGCCCAAAAGAAACTCGAAAAATTATAGTAAGAAAAAGAGTTTCTCGAAAGGAAGGAGGACAAAGCGGAAGGAAAGAAGCACAGAGACTATAGGACCACACGTTTGCTGTATAGCAGAACCAATAAACACTCGGTAAACAATTAAAATGATTGAAATGATGATACCTCTTCGTTTATACTAGTGAACCATAGGATTCGTGCTACGTAAGCGAATATATGCACAATTGGTTAACATTTTTCGAACAGTTATCGCTGCAGGTGCCTCGACCTTGACTGAAAAAAGCTTGTCACTCGAGGCAGATCTTTCATTATTCTTACGGGTTTTTTACTTTGAAATAGATGATAGTGTGGTGTTTAAAAACAAGTGATCTTATTGGAGACACATGTACTAAGAAAACTAAGGAACACAAAGTATACCACGATAGCGGTAAGAGATGTGCATAATTGTGGAATGATCGAAGTGTTAGCAAAATGTGATACATTTATACATCAAAAATGCTTTTTTACGACTCTCAAGCTTTCCGATGGCGTAGTTGTCCTTGGTGCAAGCTGGGCTACTCGCTTAACGCGAGAGAATGGTTTAAGACATAGGCTTTGTCTACGCTGAAGATTTCAGAGAGCATTTGATTGTGTACACAGAATACATTGAAATCGAAACAAAACAAGCTCATCGGAGGTTCATAGAAACTTGTATAAATATCCTGGTATGTCTTCCACCAAGAAGTGGAAGCTCTTTGCTTTAGCTGAAATTATATTGCTGCCCTAAAAACGGGCAGACAACGAAGAAGATGTGCGCGCCAATCGTCTCAAAGTAAGCAACACTGATAGAAAAGGCGTGTTTGTCTTTATGCCTTTGCTTTTAACTCCTGCATAAAAACACACCATTGGCTCTTATGGACGACAAAACTGCTCGGTGTTCTGCTTACGGTAAACTGCGACGCTGGGGGGGGGGGGGGTGCTGGACTGCAAGCCTGCAATGTTCTAGGCCCCATCTGGAAGCCGTTAATCGAGTCACGACATGCAGTCATCTGTTACAGCTCCAGTGCACCGCTGCAGTCGGCGATTGCTAGGCCTCTTTCTTGAGCTGAGCCCCTTACACGATTATTATACCAGGCATTTCGTACCTCTGCTAATGGCCTCCGCCTCTAGCCACAGGTAGTGCAAGGAGTACAAGGCAGCCCCATTCAATATACAGAAGACGTAACGCTTCTTAAGCCACTTGTACCTCATCATTTCAGCGGTGCTCCCCGTGAAGACGTTGAAGATTGGCTTGAGCAGTTGCGAACGCGTTGCCGACATCAATAAGTGGGACGCTCAGCAGAAGACCGCCCGCATGAACTTCACTCTCAATAAGAGCAATCACACGTTGCTTGAGAGTCGAGAAGGCCGTATATCGACATGGGAAAATTTTTGTCAACACCTAATCGACACCTTTGCTAGCAGTGACCGCCGAGAACGTGCTCAGCATCTGCTCAAATTAAGACATCAGAAACCCTAAGAAAGTGACAATGTTTGCTGAGGACACGCCACGCCTGTGAGTGGGGCTCATCTCAATATGTTTTTTATTTATTATTTATTTATTTAATACTGTAAGCCTTTCTCAGGCTCATACAGGGTGGGCGAGCAAATATACACAGTCGCGTACAAACCAGGCAATATCGCACATAGCGGAAGAAACAGAATCACAAGATGATGGTGAAAATAAAACTTGTACGATGAAAGCAATTGTACAAAATCATGGACAGGTCACAAAACATCGAGGTATCAGCAGGGGGTACTGTGATTAGTGTGTTCGGAAGCGCTCACAAACATAAAAAAAACAAAGTTGCTTTTAGTCTTCATAAAACAGGCTTTCTACATTCCGAACAAATGAATCTACAGAGGAAGCGCTCATAAACATAAAAAAGACAAATGTTGCTTTTAGTCTTCATAAAACAGGCTTTCTACATTCCGAACAAATGAATCTACAGAGGAATGATTAACGCATTCACGTGGCAATTCGTTCCACTCTTCCACTGCTGACGGGAAGAATGAATATTTAAAAGTGTCACAGCGTGACATAAATGGTCTAATGCACTTATTGTGGTTGGTACGAAGGGAGTGATGGTTAGGCGGCTTTATATAGTTGTCTTTATCTATGTTTAAACCGTTGTGATACAAAAGAAAAATAACTTTAAGGAAGAGACACGGCGACGAGCTGCAAGGGTTGGCAAGCATGCCCGCCTGCGCACCTCAGTGACACTGTCATGCCTCGAATACTTAGAATAGATAAAGCGAAGGGCCTTGCGTTGGACGATTTCTAATTTGTCGGAAAGATATTTTTGGTGGGGGTTCCAAACAATGCTGGCGTACTCAAGGATCGGCTTTATGAGAGATTTATATGCTATCATCTTTACATTAGGAGGCGCCAATGCAAGTTTTCGACGCAGGAACCCCAGCTGGCGATAGGCTTTTGTGTATGTGCTGCTTATATGTGCATCCCACTTACAGTTTACTTGTAAAGGTAACGCCCAAGTATTTAACAGCGTCGTTTCTTGCAATGTTTGTGCCGACCAAATTGTAACTAAAATGCTGGATTGTTTTTCTGCGAGTTATGCTAAGGCAAGCTGTTTTTGACACGTTAATTTCCATTCCCCACTCAAGACTTCAACATGCAATATTAGCTAGTGTGGTATTAAGTCTAAGCTGGTCATCAGTTGTGCGGATAGTGGTGTAGATCACGCAATCGTCAGCGAATAATCTCATTTTAACGTTAGGCTCAAGGCACATATAGATATCATTAACATATATTAGGAACAAGGTGGATCCTAAAACAGAACCTTGTGGTACTCCGGAAAAAACTTCCAATGAATCAGAGGCTGTGTTGTTTACGGTTACATACTGGCTTCGATTTGATAGATACATTTTTATCCATGCTAATATGTTACTGTTAATACCAATAGACACAAGTTTGTCAATCAATTTACTGTGAGGCACCTTATCAAAAGCTTTGGCGAAGTCTATAAATATGGAGTCGGTTTGCAATTGTGAGTTAATAGTAGTTACGAAGTCATGCGTTATTTCCAAGAGTTGAGTAACTGTAGACAGGTTTTTACGGAATCCGTGTTGGTTTGGGTGCAATAAGTTGTTTTCTTCTAAATAAGTAATTATTGCCTTGTTGATTACATGTTCCAATAATTTACAGCAGCAGCTAGTTAGCGAGATAGGCCTGAATGTTTCTATGGACAGCTTGCTCCCGCCTTTATGAATTGGAATAACCTTTGCACACAACCAGTCGGCAGGTAAAGAAGCTGTTAGCAGGGATGCTTTAAAAATTGCTTCAAGGAAGGGACATAGTTGCTCTGCGTAGCGTCGAAGGAATACATTTGAAATATTGTCAGGACCCACTGATTTCTTAACATCGATCTGCAACAGCAGGTTCAGAATACCTTCCGTAGTGACAACGACATCGGGCATTAAAAAAGGATGCACCGGAGCAACAGGACTGCTTGGTGCGCATGCTCGTGTAAATACCGACTGAAAATACCTATTGAAAGCATTGGAAGCGGTCTGCGCGTCCTTTACGATAGTACCCTCAATTTCTACTTGAGTTGTTGGGTTTTCAGGCCGTGCCAAGAACCGCCAAAATTTTTGTGGCTGATCCGTCATGAAGCGAGATAACGTATGTGAAAAAAAAGTTTGTCTTGCATTTCTAATTTCCGCCTTAAGCTGAGATGCAAGTTCCTTTAAGATGATTGGATTCCTCTTTTTCTTACGCATTCTCTGTACCCTTCTTTTAAGGTGAATAATACGGCGATTGATCCATGGTGTTTTTCTTTGTGTGCGTTTTAGTTTCGTTGGGATAAAATTTTGTTCACAGTACGTAATTATTTTTTTCAGTTGAATCCACATACCATTAACACCCTCACATTCCACTAGAGAAAAAGTCTCTAGTGCTGTGTCGTGGTAATCAATAACGCAAACATCATTAGCTCTGGTGTAGTCTTTCACGGCTATCCGTGAATTTGTGCCATCGGGTTTGGTATTTAAGCATTCAAGGTTAAAAGTTATGATTAACATTTTGTGGTCAGATATTCCATCTTCTACAGTGCTTTACCGGATAGCTTATCGGAAAGAAAAGCTAGGTCTAGTATGGAGCGAGTGTTTCCTTGCATTCGGGTTTGTTCCTGGACCAACTGGGACAATGAAAAATTGAACATTAAATCGTATAATAGCTCGCTGTTGGTGGTATTTCTAGTACTTGTTAAGTTTTCCCAGTCAATAGCGAGATTTAAATCTCCAGTAAGTATCAATTTGGTACGGGGGGGTTCCCTTATCAACCAGATAGTCATGTATTTGTAAAAGGTAATCATCAGACGCATTTGGCTTTCTGTAGATGCCACCGATCAGTACTGGAGCATCGTGAGCAAATATTGTGCACCAAACGCTTTCGTGATTCGCGATACCCTTTTCTCTACGATATTGCAAACCACGTTTTATTCCAATGGCAACCCCGCCCCCGCGACCGTCACGATCTGACCGAAGTAGGCAGTATGAAGAAGGAACAATTTCAAAATCAAGAATGTCTTGGTGCAGCCACGTTTCAGTTATCACGACAATATCAGGAGTGTACGAAAATAACAATTCTTCTAGCTTGTCAGTTTCGTTAACAATGCTACGGGCATTCAAACATACCAATGAAAACGGTGTGGCGGCTTGCGGGTGTCACGCGTTGCTTTTCGCGCGACCATCGTGACGTGCCCTTCTCAGGGAAACTCTTGCATTTTTTGCTTCATCCCATACGTACAAGTCGTCATCTATCTTTAGTTTATCGAATACAAGAGTGACCTTAGCACCATTGTCCCGATCTTTCTTTGCTGATTGCCATAGCTTGTTGCGCAGGTCCCGAACTCGTGCGGAAAAGTCTTCGGATATCGATATCGCTGTTCCCTTCAGTTTGTTGCAATTACGAAGGACTAACATTTTTTCAGAGAAATTTTACAGCTTAAGAATTACTGGCCGCTCTCGATTTTGTGTTTTCCTGCCAATTCGGTGCATGCGTTCTACAGATGTAACATTCACCTTGAGGATGTCTTTAAAAATGCCCTTAACTATACGCTGTTGTAAATCTGTATTTTGTTCGTTATCACCCTCTTCCACGCCATAGATTATTATGTTATTCCGGCGGCTCCTGTTTTCCAAGTCTTCTACCTTAACTGATAGCTCTCGCACCAGTTTATTAGTTTCTACGGTCATCACCTCATGCTCGGCGAGTTTATCCTCAAATTGCTGTAGGCGAGCTAACTCTTTTTCCATGGCGGTCAATTTTTCCTGTACGTTGCTTACTGTAGTTTCTACGTGTTTTAAGTTTTCAGAAAGAGCATTGAGCACTTTATTCGTCTTTGTTTGTTCCTTTAGAATTTTCTTGAGGAGCTGGCTATTTAAAGTGGCTTCTGAACCAGACTCTGAGTCTGAGCGGGGTCCAGGGTTTAACTCCACATCACCTGATGTTAACAGCAGTAGCCTAATAACAAGAAAACAATCACAAAATGAAGAAAGCAGACTCTGTCGGCCCGGCAGCACTACTAAAGTGAGCGAATCGTCTCTAATAGAGCAGACAGAATGTTTGTCACCCACCTGGACGAAAAAGTAGAAATTCATGAGCAACCGCCCGAACACGGTGCTGCCAAGCCCACTGAAAGACTGCTGAAGATGGCTCCGGGTTTTATGCTGAAGCTCAAGCGTGTCCGCTGACGTCACTCGGTTGACCACATGGTAGGAAAGGGGCACTTGAGGTGCTGCTTTCCATGATGGTTCTTCGTGGACGGAGCTGTCCGGCGCAGGCGCGGCGATGTTTCCCCGTGATAGGAAGAGTTCCGCCGGGCCAACGACGGAATCCACCCGCAGCAGGGCGATCTGGACGAAAAAGTAGAAATTCATGAGCAACCGCCCGAACACGGTGCTGCCAAGCCCACTCCAGAAAGAGAAGTTGCGCTAACTTTTATGTTGCGTAAATTACAACTGTTCGTCGGACTTGTGTGCAAAGGTCCATCTACTATGGCCAATTTCATACGAGAATCCACTCGATCGAGGTAGAACAATCACACGGCCAATACCTCGGCAGTCAATGCTGCTTCAGTGACTGTGCACAATGAGGGCTCCCTACGTGAACGGATCAGGGATATTGTTCGTGCCGAACTTCAGAAGCTTTGAACTCCACTTAGGAATATACATGTGACAACCTTTGCCGCAGGCAAAATATGAGCACAACTCACCAAAAGAATAGCACAGTATGGGACGCCCACAATTTCGCTTAACGGACGCTTTGCGCACTGTCGATCGGCGTACCTTCTGTTTCAACTGTGGTGATGCCGGCCACTTGACCTGGTATTGTTGGCACCACGATTCATGAATTCGCTCGTCCCAGCCACAGTACATTGGTCGCCACGCGAACGCTGACTACATTATTCACCATGACGACCCTGGTTATCAATGACCGACAACGACGTGGTCTTTCTATCAAGAGTCGCTCCCCAATCACCAGCCCAACTCCGGCCACTTGTCGCGCTTTCCATCAGCTGCACAGACATCGTTACCGAATCTACGTACTCTTGCTGACCTTTGCAGAATAAGCTCACCCAGCCATTCTTGGGGAAACAAAAGGTGGCAACCTCTCTGGAAAGGTCGCAGCACGACGACAAGATGATAAAAAGTCCCCAATACTACCACTACGGAACGACGCAACGCCATCAAGTAACAGCGACTAAATGGTGAGCACCGACCTTAAAGTATTTATTGATGGAGAGCATGCAATGGCTTTAGTCAAAACAGGGCCTCACTTTTCCATAAGCAGTTAAGATGTGGTCACTTGTGTTAAGAAAAGTAAGAACGCCATCGACAGGACCACAGATAAGAAAAAAGGGTGGTCACTTGCTGCTCACCACTGAAAGATGGACAGCAAGAATTAACATAGGACATTCCTCTTTCGCCGTGAAATTTATCATCTTTCAAGAGCGCTGCGAAGATTTTATTATATAAGTGCACTTTCTGAGGAAGCATGGTGCAGTAATCACAATCCGGACCACGTCGTTTTGTTTCACGATAGTGCTGTTTGACTAATTCTTTTTCACGACAGCAAAAATAATTTTGTTTTAAAGACCATGATATAGCTATGTCCCCTTGATCATGTACGCTTGTTTGAAAAACATGTGACATACCGTTCATTGGCGAAGGAGTAACCGACCAACTAACCTTGCTGCTTTTCACTCATGGGATTTCAGTAGCACGAGTTCATGTCAGCGACCGCCGCACGAGCTTGCTGTTGACCCATTTCACCACCGAGTGCCGGCACCTTTCCATAGGCACAGCTTTGGCATATTTTGAACAGGTGGCAGATGTTTGTGACTCCTTTTATGCACTCGAAGCAACATCTACACAAGACGCACATGACCTAGTACCTAAAATTGAGGTCAACTTTCTTCAACTCAGCAACACTGGGAAAGCCTCCTTGAACTGCTAGCCGAGTGCCAAGACTGTTTTGCGTCCACATCGAAAGTTTGCCGGACATCCTCGACCAAGTGCCAAATCATCACAAAAAGACACAGTGATACCAATGAATCAAAATACCTACAGTGTGGCTTCAAGAGAACGAGAAGCGATACTACAACAGGTAGCGAAACTGCTTGAAGACGTGAATCAATCGTCCGAGAGCTGGGCGTCTCCTATTGTTCTCGAAAAGAAGAAGGACGGCAGCCTGCGGTTCTGTGCGGACTATCGAAAACCTAATCAGGTGACAAAAAATATGTGCACCCACTCCTCGCATAAGGGATTCGCTCGAGAGGCTTCCATACGCACGTTACGTCTCTTCTATGAACTTAACTGGTTATTGGTAAGTTGAAGATGGCCCCAAAGATTGTGAGAAACCGCTTTTGAATTGCCAGACAGTGTGTACGAATTCAATGTCTTACCACTCAGCTTGTGTTCCACGACTGCTACTTTTCAGCGACTCATGGATACCGCGTTCTCTGTACTTAAATGACACTGACGACCTTCATTGTGTTTTCTGCAACGTTTAACGAATGCTTCGAAAGGTTGCAGGTAGTCTCGCAGACCATACGGGCCGCAGGCCTGACGCTCAAAGCGGAGAAGTGTCACTTCTGGTTTGAGGAACTATAGTTTGTTGGCAATGTTGTGAGTTACGCAGGAGTTCATCGTGGTCTCCAGAAAGTTGCTGCTGTCGAGCAGTTTCCAACACAATCAGATAAAAAGACAATGAGTTGTTTTCTGATTCTCTACCCATATTATCAACGGTTTATTACATAATTCGCGCGCATTGTATCACCTTTAACTCACCTCACGACAGAAGACGTTGATATTGTTCTGGGCGAAAAAGAAGAAGCTCCTTTCATTTACTTTCAGAAACACCTACGCAAGACCCTCGTGCTTGCCCACTTTGATGAGAGAGCACCTGCGATGTTCCGTGCTGGCGCAAGCGATGTCTGCTTCGGAGCTGTGCTTGTGCAGCGCCAGGCTGACAAGCAATGAGTGATCGCTTAAGGAAGGAGATCTCTGTCAAGTACAGAAGCAAATTACTCGACATCTGAAAAAGAATTCCTCCCTGTAGTGTGGGCTATTATAAAAACTCGATGATATATGTACGGCCACTCATTTTAGGTTAAAACTTATCAGGTAGTAATATCAGGTACTAATATGTTGGTTAACAAGAATGAAAAATTCTTCCGGTTTCTTAGCATGCTGGAGCCTTATAGAAGAGGAATTTAATAGAGCGATGATATACAATCCGGAAAACGACGCACAAACGCCGACTGCCTCTCTTGATTACTGATAGAGTTGGTGCTTATCTTGATGATGAGACAGCAATGGTCGGAATCCTCGACACGTCCATCATCGCAGACACGTCCATCATCGCAGATCTCTAGTATGTTAAACCTGAGCTAGTTGGCTTGAATAATTATTTAGAAGGACGAAGCAAAAACACGCTAAGGCCTTTGCAAGAGGATTGTCGTCATTCTGTCTGCAAAACAATGCCTATTACAAAATTGACTTCTCGTCGGACGGGTCCACCTACCGTGTTGTGTCCCTACCGCTCTTCGTTTTGAGGTAGTAAACGCTTGCCGCAGCGAGGTCAAATCTGGACATTTAGGCTACACGCAAATACTGCGCAGAGTTCAAAAAAGTTATTACTTGCCTAGACTCGCCACTGCCGTAAAACGTCAGGTTCAGATCTGCTTCGATTGCCAGCGGCGCATGTCAACTCTGATGAAACTAGCCGGTTCTTTACACATTGTCCAGATTTTGCCAACACCATTTGACCAGATAGGAAGGTTCGTTTGTGTTCACTTCCACCTATACCCCAGGTAACTGCTGGACTATAGTGGTGACTGACTACCTCACTCGCTACGTCGAGACAAAAGCCATCCAGAGAGGCCCAGCAGAGCAGGTGGTTTGATTCTACATACAAAACCTTGGGCTGGGATATGGCCCCACCGCGGAGGTCTAGTGGCTAAGGTACTCCGCTGCTTACCCGCAGGTCGTGGGCTACGGCGGCTGCATTCCCGGCTGCGGCGGCTGCATTTTTGATGGAGGCGGAAATGTTGTAGGCCCGTGTGCTCAGATTTGGGTGCAGAGTAAAGAACCTAACGCGGTCAAAATTTCCGGAGCCGTTCACTACGGCATCTCTCATAATCATATGGTGGTTTTGAAACGTTAAACCCCAAATATTATGTGCTGAGACATGATGCTCCGTCGATCGTTATAACAGATCACGGAACCACATTCACGGCCACGCTTTGATATCATGTTTTGGTGCTCTGCGGCACAATTCATCGTAGGTCGACAGCCTACCGTCCACAAATGAACGCTTTGACCGAGCAGCTCAACAAAGCTTTCGAAGACATACTTTCAATATATGTGGACATCCAGCAGAAATATTCGAACTAAACTCTACCTTGCATAACGGTTGCTTATAACACTGCTAAACAAGAAAGCACACGAAAGACCCCATTCAGCCTTTTTGACAGACGATGAGTAAGGACGATGTTGGACGCGATGCTGCCACAAAAATTTGCTCGCAAAGAAACGAGTGCCTACGCGTTCAATCAACGTGCAGAGCGAGCCAGGCAGCTCACATGTCTACAAATATACCAACAGCAAGAATACGACCGAAGCATGTCGCTATAATCTACGTCATACACTTGTAACGTACGAAACCGGTGGCAGCGTATTGGTGTGTACGCCTGTACGAAGATGGGGACTATGGAAAAAGTTGCTCAGGAGATACTTTGGACCTTGTTGAGTGCTGTGACGACTAAGTAACGTGAGCTACGAGCTCTTTCAGGATAGCCCAAACTGCACAAGGCGTCGCCAACACAGAGCTGGCCTTGTGCACGTAGTGTGCATGAAACACTGCGTCATTGACTGACTCTGCGTAGGACCTTTGCTCACACAAAGTGATTTTATGCGCGAATGGCTGGCTCGGCTTTAGCGTTGGGGCAATGCACTTTTAAATAAAGGCAAATGCCGCGCTCAAAATGGGCAGACAACGAAGACGATGTGCGCACCAACAATATTGTGAAAAGGGTCCTTGACAAAAGAAATCGACGTGTTTGTGTATGTGTCTGTTTTCGGCTGCTGCATAAAAATACGCCGTCGGCTCCTAGACTGAACGCCTCGGTGTTGTCCTTATGGTGAAGCGCGACAACCTCACCTAACTACAAAGAATAAGCTTCTGCTGCAACATACTCTTGTTCGCTTTTTAGAACTTTAAAGACTAAGGGCAGCAGGCGCTAACGTATTCACTGTCACATCGAGCAAAGATTACGAAAAACGGGACACGCTCTGCCAAAAATAGTCGTGCTGCCTTACTTTCCACGGAATGGGCACTGAGGAAATAGCGACTGAAGTGTATTGCCTGAGCAACTCACGGGTGTCATTTGAAATCCTAGCGATGAAGTGAGTGTACTTTGGGCGTGTTTAGTAAATTTGCGTTCGAGTTAAAACGTTCCAGGTAAATGCATCAACCTAGCTTGCCTTAGGTTTCAAGAGCCGTATTGTGTGCTGGATTAATTTTATTCTGCCTAATATTTGCAAATCCCTTAGCGGCTCGGCTTGTCGTCGTCTCCTTGTTTCATTTAGGCACTACTTGTGATAAAGTTAACATCACGTACTGACTTTATACTATAGAGGCTTCATTTCCGCACCTCATGGGCAAGATTTCTTGCGCACACCTGACGTGATCAATACGTAACAAAAGACCTTACGGCTGTCTAATGTCACCGCGGCCTGTTGTGTGCATTTGGTCAAAGATAAAAACTGTTATTAAGAACAAATACTGGTAGGTCCCATGTATAGTTCGAATCGATGATATGTGAAGCAATAATTAGAAATTTTTATATGTCACCTTTAAATCAGCACAAGGATATGAGATGGAGGTATACTATGCCATACATTACTTCCATGTCGTGATAATCATCTTTGACGTGTCATTTACCTTCGTCATTCATTCACATCACCTGATGCTAAATTCGGTAAATGTGGACCTAGCAAAAAGGCAGCCAGTGTGAGCCTGTAGCGTGTAGACAAGTTTTAGGTGACCCGAATAACATGATTATTATGTTTGTACCAGTCGTATACCTTCGTAACCCATTGACGTCACGTAACATTAAATTTGGTATATGTGAAGCTAGCTAAATGTACAAGTACCAAAGAACATATTTTTGCTGTGGGTGTGAAACGCTTGCTGTGCATCCATAAAATCATCGCCTGACCGTCAACATCCTCATGTGACCAAAGTGGGTCTTGTCGAAGTTGTCTTTGTTTTGAGAAATTGATGATAAGATGGTGAAGTGTGGTGAAGGCCACGAAAGCTCACAATTTCGTGCGTCGCCCAAGGCGACTGAGTACGCGCTCGTCCTCGGCTCGATTCGCCAATTAAGCAAAGCTGTGTCAGCAGTCGTTGAGAGGCGACAAGACGTAACGGCGGAAGACGAGCTACATGAAGCACCTTTATGCACGCTGCAAACTTTGGCACTCTCAAAGCAACTCTGAGGCCTTTCTAATAAACGTTTTCCAGCCGATCTTACTGTGACTCACTCGCAGAGATCACAGGCAATTGGAAAACACATGATTGACAATTACTGCCTCGTGTAACTTTATCATTGATGTGGGGTAGCTCCCCCAGCTTGTTCCTGCCATCTTTCAAAGAATGTTTACACGGGGTGACAGTGCTTACACTGTCTTGTTTACTGCCTGTCACCAATTCATCCTGGAGTATAGTCATCCTGATGTCAAGGAAAACTGGGTTATAGAACTCTATTTGCTTAAATGTCGTGAGTTTAAGAAGGAACGGCAAGGTTTATCAGAGGAACTGCAACAGTTAGGCTTGCCATGTGACAGCGTGACTTATATTGTGTTTCCACGTGGTTCCTAAATCTGCAGGAAACAGGTGTCGCGACTTCTCTTCAAGTTTTTGATTGCTAAAGACCTCGCATGTGACTGGTGATAAGTGACAATTATATTTGGGGTATAGTACAGCGAGATAGTGTACCGCCACAATACTGCACGTGGAATATCACAAAGGACGCCATCTTATGCAGGCTTATGTCGCGCTATGCACGATTTTTATTTAAAAGCCTTCTCGTGCTTAGATAAAAAACAAAGGACATTACCTACAATTAGCAAAAAGCAAAACGGGCGGGGCAATTGCCTGCAAATTATGCAAGGCTAGATACGCCGGCTACCTACAACATCCTTAAAATTAACCTCAAGCCAGCTAAACGTCCGCCAGCGTTCATGAGCGTGGTATGTTGTCTTGGTCTTACAGGACACGCGTGTCATTATCATCGTGTTTGCACCAGTCATATGCCTTCGTCATCCATGGACGTCACATTAAACTAAAATTGATATATGTGGAGCAGGAGAAACGGCAGAGAGCGCATCATGAGCATGGTTTGAAGTTATGTTGTAACATGACACGCATCTGAAGATAGTCGCAGCTGCACCACTCATATGCCTTCATCTATGGACGTCACGTACCAGAAATTTTGTATATGTAAAGCTAGCGAAACGGCCATGAACACATCATGAAAGTGACATGTAGTCTTGTTGTTACATGACACTCATGTCATGATTTTCATGTTAGGCTTTGCCGCTTGCGTTCGCTATGCAGTCTTATCATACCACACTAGTTTTGCAACAGGTCATGTGAAAAGAACCCAAGCAAAAGGAAAAAAGTATATGAAAGGTGAATAATGACGTTCATGACATAAACGTCGGATTTTCATGTTATGACTAGTCACATAAGCTGCTCATGCATGTTACGCTGTACCAATTTGGTATCGATACTGTTATCGACATTGCAAGGAGAGCTGAAAGTCCTAGACGGCTAGATAGATATATAGATAGATAGATAGAGAGATAGATAGATAAATAAATAGATAGATAGATAGATAGATAGATAGATACGTTCAATGTTACCGAAGTTAGTTAGGAAACGCTTCGTATTTTAAATTGATAATTCGCACTCCTCACCACTGGTATATGCTCCATGAACCCCTCAGGAGCATTGGGATGCAGTACCAGCTCCCTCGGACCAGCAACCTGCTACCGTGACAACATATAAGACTTCCGTCTTCCCCAACATTGCCACTGGCCTGGCGTTGGACTTATCGAATGGCGCCCCACAGGTGCGACGTACCCTCGCGTGACTGCGCTTTGAGCTTAACGCCTAGATAGCGTGGAACTCCGTGATGTGTCCTGTTGCTGTACCAACACTCTGTGCAATGATTGGTCTGCTCGCTACAGCGGACCGCAATACATTGAATCCAGTTCAGCTGAGAACCGCAGCGATCTAAAGCGTGCTCTGACACAGTTCTCTCAAGAACTTAGCGGTTTCGCGTCGGCACACTCAATTTCACCTGCTGTCACGGGTTCGAGTACGACGCAGACAGCTTAGGAGCTATGTCAACGCTACTGAAGCGGCGGCGCCTGGACGCAGCCCCAGAAATGGTTTGTGGCTGTACACGACCATCAAGAAAGTGTCGCGGCGTGGCACCGCTATAAAGGCGTGAAGCAGCAGTGATGGACGAATCGATTTCCGCACACATTGCTGCTTTTGACTCTCTTGGCTATGACGCTTGTAACCAACCAGCCACGCTTATACAGAGTTCGAAACTCGAGAATGCCACATCATCGAGTTTGAGTCTGACACGTCTTTTACAGAGGTCGAAACTCGAGAAGGCTATCTCTCCGAGGTTGCAACTGCTAACTGCAGTCCACCAGCAGACACCTGTGCAGCTAGACCTGACACAGGTGTGAAGGTATGCTCCAACTCGGCCTCGGCAACGGACGCCAAACATCATTGCTATTGCTTGAGAGTGCTTACCAGGCACATTCATCGGGAAAGCTTTCCCCATGCTCGTCATTGCTTGAACACTTGATGCCATCGGCACCTATCGTGCTGAATGCCCTTTCAGCGAACAAGTATGTCTTTACAGAACCAGCGAAGAAGATGAGTGTGATATCACTACACAATCCAGGCATATAAGGAGGTTTTTACGAGGCAGGCCTTTACCAAGAGCGCCAATATGCCTAGCCGCCACGACAGTTATTGGAAGACCAATACGGAGACGTTTTTGATACCGAAAGTATTCTAGGTTACCTTCATAGATGATGCCGACGTGGCTGTGACCACTACGGTCAGTGTCATTGACTGCTTTATGGTGGACATGAGTCTGCTGCTGGTGATGTGAATTCTGAGTGCTATGGCTTCTGTGTTCGCTGCACTTTGTCGAGGACCGCCACTACGGGCATCTCGGGAGGCACACTAGAGCTGCCACAAGGGCAAGGTGTACATCGATTGTCAGGGCAGATGCTCGTCGCCGCTTCTTCAGTAGCTGGTGGAAGATCCCTTTACCGCATCTCAACCCTTCACGAACAGCGCGGTAAACTCAACTCATTGCAACATTCAATTGCTGCGAATGTTCAGTGTGTTGTAGCGTTTCTACAACTACGGTAGAAAAGACGTGAGGTTGAACTGCGGCGATGTCGAAACATTCACAAACGCCTGCCGGAGACATTCTTGGCAAGTTTTCAGAACCCATGATATTGTTGAAAAGACCACCTGCAGTGACAGAGACAATTCCACCATTCGGAAAGCACAGAGAAAGAAAACGCGGAGGCGCAGCGCGGCTTGACCAACTGCCCTGGTGCAGCCAACACCACCCGCTGGAGACCTTGTTGGCAATTGCTCACAAGTTCCCACATGAAATAAAGCAACCCCAGTGCCAGAGCAGATTCCGGACACGCTTCAATCGTACCCTTGCCGGCCTGCTGGCGATGTACATGTCAGAAGACCACACAATATGGGACCGCGTACTTGTTTTCGTCACCTACGCTTGAAACTCAGCGTCTCAAACTACAACTGGCTTTTCTCCTTCTTTCTTCTGTATGAACGTGTACCTTCATGTTCTATGGACATCAATTTGCCGTACCAACCAGACGTTTCTGAGGGCAAACCCATCTCTCAAGCTGCTGCTCACGCTAAAGATTGCCGTAAACGGGCGCGCTCGTACTCTACGCTAGATCAGTCACGCCGAAAATTTTGACATGACACGGCTGCGTCTATTGCTGAAATCTCCCCGGGAAAGCTGGTTTGGCTTTGGGTCCCGTCCACAACTCCCGCACTTTCCACTAAGCTTTTGTCATGGTACCACGGCCCTTACCGCATACTGGAGCAGACATCTCCCGTAAACTGCGTCGTCGAGCCGGTCAACCCATCGCCCGATCATCGCTGCCGAGGCCGCGAAAAAGTTCACGTCAGGCGACCTAAACCCTGCTACGACCCACCTTTTCTTTAAGTCGCCGTCGCCAGGATGGCTCCTATTTGTGCGGAGAGGAAATTGTACCGGTGCACATAGGCGCTAGCTCTGTGCCAAGGAAAGAAGAGACGACGAAGTTCGTGTGGCGCGCTTTCGGAATCCTGTTTTGTGTGCTGCAGCTGTCTTGCTTGCTCTGGCGAGGTTCTTGCTGAAACTTTTCCGAAGAACACGCTTGTTACATAATTGACAATTTCTCCACCCAGGAACGGTGGGAACAGACACTGGGTCATTCAAGTTCGAGAGACCTAAGGAAAAGTTCAGCAGATCCCGCGTACCCTAAAAATCGACGTCTAGCGAAGCATGCGGAGGGGAGGAGACCGTGTTGCAATTTTTTTATTGAGCAACTCGTCTTGAAATGAAGCCTTATATATGCACAAATGTTGTAAGCACAGACATTTGTTGAAAATTTTCAAATGCTTATATAGCCACGTGATTGCACTTGTGCAACGATTCCACCTGAAACATGTGTATTAGCAACACCAGAAGCTGATGGTAAACGCAGATGCTCGCGAAGTTGATGGCCCTGGACACTGCTACATAAATCAACTTCAGCGCATGGCACCTAACTGCAATAGACGAGAACACACCGTAAAGGCATCA
The DNA here is from genome assembly GCA_013436015.1 of Rhipicephalus annulatus. NCBI lineage: Eukaryota > Metazoa > Arthropoda > Arachnida > Ixodida > Ixodidae > Rhipicephalus > Rhipicephalus annulatus. The sequence continues at coordinate 9,156 of WOVY01006078.1, read as the reverse complement.
TCAAAGGAGTACACAGGTATTATTATAACATTCGGTAGGCTACACTGCAACCACTACTGACGTTTCAAGAAGATTAGCGTCTATTTAAAAAAGTTCCTAGACCTAGCGTAGCTCTATAGTGAAGTGCTGCGTTTCCACGCGGACTGCTTTGGTTTGATACCACCTGGGTCCCTGACATTTATTCTTTTCATTCGTCGGGTCGACAATACCCATGTCGAGAATTTCTTAACGCTCGCGCGTTGAAATTGCATATGTGTGTTTTCGTCTTAAATGCATACATACCAAGTGTCAGTCACCTGTGTCACATACCCGCATACCAGCGACATAAATCTGCTCGTGGTCATGTGCCACTGTCTGGCGGGAGGTGTTTGACGACGTATACTACGGGATTCTGACAATATTCATGTCTTGACCAGCGCATCCTATACGCTTGACCATCTTACCCTCTCATGCTAATTTAGGTTGAGGGGGAGACCTTGAGAGCACCGAAACGTAAGAGGCTAGATATATTGTGGGCATTTGTTACTTACATCGTCCTCATTCCTGCATGATCACAATCACCATCATCCGCTTGTCTCTTTGTCCTCATTGCCACTCTGGGTCATCCTCATCGTCATCGTCGGTGTACTGGCTCTGCCCGTTCGTTTTGCGAGGTCTTTCCTCAATTAAACGCTGTCGCAACCAAGACTACCAAGACTTCATACGTGGTGGAGGTGCGGGGTAGACGAATAACGCCGACCTTGATAACACGCCCCGGCGTACAAATCCCGTTCATGCACGTCGTTCCGACGCTCATCTTGCTGGCGCTTTCGGCAGAAGAACGAGATATGTGGCCGCGATAGCCACAGTAGTAGCAGACAGGGCGAGACGAGTGCCACGGTGGGGAATAGAAGGCATTCGGGGCACCTGTAGATAGCGCGGTCAGGTGGGCCGGAGGGTCAGGGGGCACGAATTGGTAGTTCAGCGGGGGAGCAGCAGCAACTGACGCGTAGGATGGACGCGGCAATGTCGCGTGGGCGTCGCTGGAAGGCGCGGCAGCAACTTGAGGGTACGTAGATACAGGGTGAGAAGCAGGTGGCTGTACGGGCGCAGAGCCAGTCAGAAATGTAAGTTCCTCCCTGATGATGTCACGTAAGGGCATTCCCGAAGGCTGTGTAGGTCGTGGTGTAGGAGGTGTGAAGCCCATGGACCGCAATTCTTCGCGTGTAATGTCCCGGATAAGGTCACGCAGATGGCCATCTGACGTGGAGTGGTGGTCGCCAATGTCCTGTTGAAGGCGAACGGAGTCCAGCGCATCAAGGCGCTGGCATGTCGTCACGACATCAGCGATGGTAGCTGGGTTTTGCACAGCAAGTGCATTAAAGGCAACAGGCCCAATGCCTTTCAATATGTGGCGCACTTTGTCCGATTCCGGCATGGATTGATTGACACGCCGGCACAGTGCGAGGACATCCTCGATGTACGAAGTGTACGATTCACCGGGATGTTGTCGGCGAGTATCAAGTGTCCTCTTCGCGACGGGGGATCGAATGTCCGGGGTCCCAAAAACGTGTCGCAGCTGCTGCTGGAAAGTAGCCCAGTCGGGTAAGTCAATGACGTGGTTAAAATACTATGTCTTTGCGACTCCGGTCAGATAAAAAGGGACGTAACGCAGTTTGGCGGCTTCGTCCCACCGATTAGCGACACTTACGCGGTCGTAGTCGTCGAGCCAGTCTTCTACGTCTTCTCCACGACGACCAGCGAAGATCGGGGGTTCCCGCTGATGTCCGTGTATGTAAATAGGAGGGGCAGCTTGCGTCGGTGCGTGGTTGATGACATCAGTGCTGGTAGGCTCGGTCTGGGACATGCTGCCTGTCAGTGGGCGCAAACGGCGGCCTGAACCAAGCTCCAGCGGGTAGAGCGGGCTGCGGGAGGTAAGAGGACCGAAAATCCACCTACACCACGTATGAAGTCTTGGTAGTCTTGCTTGCGACAGCGTTTAATTGAGGAAAGACCTCGCAAAACGAACGAATATATATATATATATATATATATATATATATATATATATATATATATATATATATATATATATATATATATTATTTATATATATATATAGATAGATAGATAGATAGATACGCTCAAAGTCGAAGAATTTCAATAAAAATGCTTCGCACCTAAAATGAAAAAAAAGCATTGTTGATCAAAAAATTCAAAGGGTATATATTTGGGTCCTATCAGTAATTGAGCTGTGACGTTTTGTGTGGCAATCAAGTACTGGTAACAAAGCGCCACACGAAGTCTTGAAATCTTTGAAAAAACTGCCTATGCAGGCGCAATGTTTGGGAAATGCCGATTGTTTTACGAGCAGTAACATGTGCGCCGTTTTTATTGGTTGACTGGTTTTGAACCACGCAGTCGTTAGGAAAATCAAGTTCCAGCGACTGATGGCAATGTGCGCATGTACCTCGGAATATTACTGCGGTAATACAAGTTGTATTGTGAAACCTGTTTACATGACGCCGGTGTTTGTGAGACGTTATTTTCCTTGCATTGTTAAATCGAAGTCTTCTTTTTTTAATTTATTCCGAAGCAGGCACGAAGCAATGTGGTGGAACACTTGCTTGCCGCACGAACAGTTTGGGTTCGATCCTCACTCAGACAAGAAAATATTTGTTATTTATTTCTTTGGCTTATTTTGGGATGAAAAAGATGGCAATTTTTCGCTTGCGAACGACGGCGTAATCAATGGAATATCTACGAACGGCACTCTCTACCGCTATAGCGTTTAAACGTACGCAGCTTGTAGCCGCGGCCACGTCTGCTTAGCGCGCGCGAGGAACTGGTTTTCGCTCCCCGTGGCGAAACCTCGAGTCAGTTTCGGGTTCTGATTTCGTCAGCCTGACAGCTGGACACACGTACTTCTTATAAAGCACTTCAGAGTCGGAAACTGCCTTGAAGTTTAGCCCCGCAGAGTGAAAACCGGCTGCTCGGGTGCTTCACACAGACGTTTCCGCGGCTTTACTATTTGTGCAATGCTGGAGCAAACAGAGGAGGTAATGTTCTACCTAGCTTCATTTGTGTTCTGTTTACTAATACTAGAATATGAATGAACTTCCATATTATACTCAAGTTTTGATGGAGTCTACAAACTGCGCATATGCTACTTGTTTCCCGATGAATAATGTCACGTCAGTAGTAGTCATGCGATGTGATTTTAGTCAAGTGAGAGGGAAACTACAACTTTGATTAAGAGACAGTTTCTCTTTTACTTGATTAAAATTTTATCCAGATGCTGAGGTTACCCCTCACACCACCCACTTCTTCAGAAGTCATTGGCGCAAACGTGTCACACCAAAATATAACTGATCTTTTGAGATTTTATACGCGTGCCTAACTACGGAATGATCCGTAATTTCTAGGGGCGAAGCTTCATAAAGCGGCACCCATTCGTTCCTCGTAGTCGTAGTCGAAGTTGTAGTGTGTAACCAGTCCTACATTTTTACCTCCATGGTGGTGCCGGTGGGAGATTTCTTCTGTGCGTTGTTGAACAATAAAAAGTTCGCTGCGTGCGCGTAAACTAAAAGCCGAATTCTCCTGTCTTTCATTCCGCGGTAGCAGCCATTGGCATGTACATTGAGCACTATCTGACAAGGAAGGTTTGCTACGGTGTACTCGCTGGGTGTAACCTCTTTGGTTTTAGAAAGATTTAGCGAGCGTTGGGCCGCAGCGCTATGAATACAGGGAACTAGTATATACCATAAACTCGAGGTGGTTAAAGGTGGGAAGTAGACACGAAGCGCAAACCGTAAGAAAGTGTGCGTGTGCCTCCTCTCATTCAGTCCTTGGAATGTACGCTGGATGACGGTGCTTCTATACCAACAATATATGATGAAAAGATGCGAGATGGTGGTACTTGGAGCGTTGAATAGGTGGACGAATGGGCACACAGGCAGATGCATGGACGGACGCACGCCCCGCCGTGGTGCTCTAGTGGCTAAGGTACTCGGCTGCTGACACGCAGTTCGCGGGTTCGTATCCCGGCTACGACGGCTGCATTTCCGATGGAGGCGGAAATGTTTTAGGCCCGTGTGCTCAGCTTTGGGTGCACGGTAAAGAACCCCAGGTGGTCAAAATTTCCGGAGCCCTCCACTACGGCGTCTCTCATAATCAAATGGTGATTTTGGGACGTTAAACCCCACATATCAATCAATCATGGACGGACGCACGGATGGCTGCACAGACGGAAGGACGCAAGGGCGGACACAGGGGCGGATGCATGGACGCACGTAGGGACGGACGCACAGATGGACGTGCGGACTCACGAACAGAAGCATGCAGGAATTGGCGGATGAACACCTGGGCGGCCCCACAGACGCATGCATGGACGGACGGAAGCAAGAACGAATGGACGGATGGATGCTTCGCTCCCCTCTCCATCATTCACTCCGTGGATATGCTGCCATTTCTTTATTCGTCTATCTTTGTTGCTGCGAGTTACGTGTTGTAGTCACATAACTAGATCTTGCAGAATTTCAGTCACGTGCAAGTGCAGGCATCGCAAACGCGAAAAAAAACTTACGAACAAGATGCAGTCCCTAAATTTGTTTGTTTAAAGAGCAAAACAACTTCAGCTTAACGCTCTTTCATCACGTTGCAAAATTTCTCGGACTTGTACTATTTCTCCTACTTTTTATGTAGCATGTTTCCTGTTACTTCTTTAACTTCTTGGTGAAAAGTGCATATGCGTATATTGCAATAAGGCTCAAATATATAGACTGTGGTTTGGTGCTGTGCGTGCCTTGCAAGATAGTGATTGTTCCTTATGCGCTTTGAAGCTGCTCGCCACAGAATGTCGCAAACGCTATCACTGCCGTTCGTCCGCTGAGTTTCGACGACTCGTAGATCGTGATGAAAACGGGGCGGTTGGTCATAGCAGGGCTCTACCGTTGCAATGTCTATTTTACTATCCTATTTTTAGTTATTTCTGAAGTATATATTGATTATTGGCATAGCATCATGCGCGCAAATGAACCCTTGATTTGAAAAGAGTACAAAAACCCCGTAAGCTTGAAGCCGTACAATTTTAGTATGGCTGACTAAGGTGAAGCTTATATAAGACAAACTAACGCGAAGCCTATATAACCTAACTAGCTCCTCAATAGCGTTGTAATGTCGTAGCTGCACACATGCCCCTCCTACAGAAAATGTTTTTTTTCGTTATGGCATGCACAACCTAAAGGACCACCTGAAGGACGATTATTCCCCCCCCCCAAAAAAAAGAACAACAAAAAAAGAACATGTGTCCTTGCAGCTAACGTGACGATGGCCGCTTATATTATGCCCAGTTGATAAAAGCAGAACAAGGTCATATTGGCTGTTAAAGCAGAAATTGGTTGGATAAATCTCAATGTAGCCCCGATAATATCATAGGGCACATCGAGGAGAAATGCTGTTGTTGTCGTCGGTATTCCAGCCCAAGTGCGCATTGTAGAATAAAAGAGCCACTTCCATAAAGATGTATACCACGGTTCTACGCTGTGATTCGGTATCGTGCGGCAACAGTGTCAACATATCCAATCATGCCGCAGCAGTAGCAGGACGTCACGCAAATAAAGCTTCGCCAAAAGCCCGTGAACACCGGTAAGTGGAAGATATGAATAGCTTGCCGTTTGAAAGTTGAGGGAGGTACTTCTCAGTGGCTCAGTAGTCAACGCCTCGCGTTCATGACGCGGAGGATACACGTTCGATTTCACGCGCAGGTCTTTTAAAGACGATAGTCTTTCATGGGGACCTTCGACGAAAAAAACACTTTGGTCTGTTTGACTGTTCATTTGTGTCTTTGTCCATTGTTAACAGCATCGGGTACTTCAAACGGCCGAGACCATCCGCAGCGCCTTCCTATGTTGCTCAAGGTTGAGCCTTTATGCTTGTTGAATTGTCAAATAAATAGCAATCATTGCGACTGTCTGGGGCACCGTAACAACACGGATATATTCTCTATGAGAGCCTTTTTCTAGAAAATGCATACGTAAGTAATGTTAAGGACCATGGCGACCACCACGGTGCGCTCACCATGCAATGCCTGCACGAAAAGACGAGTGTTTCCGAAGCTTTACTAAAACGAGACGGTGGTGGCACCTACCCGGCGGCTTGCGTTCTACACATTAACACCTCTGAGATGGGCGCGCATATCCGTCTCAGAGTCACACGCTATGTTTCCTAAAATAACTGCCAGAAGGCGCTTATGTCTCACGTGTGACGTGACTTGATGCCCTTGTTCACCTCCGCTGCACGCTTGAGGCTCTCTAACGCAGCGCCTCCAAAATACCATTCAGCAATTTTCTTGCGCAGAACATCAAGTAAATGCCTTGTTCACTTTCTCCACACGGAAGACTATTGTCTTTCGACGACATTTGCAGATTACATGCAGATACGGGGCCCATTTTTTCTGGGATTTTTTTCTTTCTTGCGTTTTCATTTATATAGATACGTATACATATACGGTGTATAACATCAACGCTGGCGTTGCCGGCGAAATTCAGCCGAGAGTGCCTATATAGATGCTATCGCAAAAAAAAAATCTGTCTCGGGCAGTTAAGATCTTGCCATTTGTGACCTGGAAGTGCTGGAAGCGCGTGAATAATACAAACGAGAGGCATGGAATATTTCAAGACTATTTTTGTGAGGGCGAAACTCACCCATTGAACACGATTTTTCTTTAGTCTACTCTGCTTTCCCGATCGGTATAATCTTATCGGGAGTTTTTCTTTCTAAAACCACGAAATGATTATGAGAGACGCTGAATTAGAGGGTGCCGGAAATTGTTGACCATCTGTTGTTCTTTACGCGATTCGACATCGTACACTAGAGGGACTACTACCATTTCACTTCTGTCGAAATTTGACTTCCCAGGTCGGAATCGAATTCATGACATTTGGGCCAGCAGCTGGGCTCGATGACCTTTGCTCGTCTATGGCAATCTCTTGATCAGCATATCTTTGTGATGAATATTAGCCAATGACTCACTTCTGTTGTTGTTGCACTACCACTTTACCTATTTCGAAGAGTAATAATTACCAGGCATTGGCACATGCATGCAGTTTTCACTGCTGCCCTACCTGAAGCAGGTACTCATGTTAACAACAATAGCCAACAGAATTACTGAAAAAAAACGATATAGAAAATTCAAGACTACCAAGCGCTTTTAGCCCTAAAGTTATTCTTATATATTCAATATTCCAAGTGTTTCAGTGCTTACTAGGCTGCCCTTTACACAGTGTTCGTGAGCCAAACCAAATAATGGTACATCACACTGATGAACAGATCAGGTACGCATTGCTTTCTTGCCTCATGTTTGTCATCAACGTTCCGCTGATCGCTGAAAAAAAGAACATTGTGTAATAGTGTACATCATTGAGTGTTTCAGCTTGTAATAGCACCGTTTGTTTATAGGCGTAAGGTTATGATATCATCTTTGTATTTGGTAGTGTCACGGTGAATAACAACTTTTTATTCACGGGTTGAAGGTTGTTCGGCTGTTAAACTACCCTTATGAAAAATGCATTTGATACAAGAAAGCACCTATACAATGGCTGAACTAACTTGTCAAAACATCCTCATGTGATGGTGTTAGCTACAGTCACCACAACACATTTATGGGGTGAACTTGTTACTGTGTACGAAACGCCGTGAAGAAAGACGAAGACGTGCGAGCTTGTTAATCAATACTATGAATTGCATGCGAAATTTGCTACATCCTCCATTAGCTGTTGTACACACCACCTCGATCAAGCTCACATGATAGCGGTGGTCTTGGTGCGAAATGTATCTTCTGAATATATTCATGCTAAGTCATATGGCTTATTGCTACACTGACGCGCCTTCCGAAAGTTATAGAGCAATAAAACTTCGCAGTGTGCACGTTAACTTAGTGTGGTCTGCGGGGCTTGTGTCCAGTCGGAGGCCTCTAGTTGGCCATTACCAACGATTGGCCTAATGCAGAAGGAAACACCCTTCCATGACTGCGTGCTTGCGCCTCGCCATGTTTTTTTTTTTTGCCAAACCACGAGAAGCGCATGCATCAACACTGCCGACCGTGCAAGCAATTGCGGCTGCTGCTTTGCATCTACACACGGTTCCTTTTAGCGGGAATGGTTGTAATTATTTTCTGAATTTTGGTACTTGTTTTTTTTTCATCCAACAACCTACTGCATTCATTGTCGCGAAGTAAACCGGGCGTGTCTGTGTACTAAATCGAAAATCAATAAGAGAGAGGTGACGATATTGATGAAGAAGGCATTTGCCCGTTCACTGACATGATATTTCTCTATCTATGACGCCAGACCAGAATTGACGTTAACATCGTTGCTTTCATAGAGCGAAACTTTTACAAATGATTGAAAACACGTACAGAAATTCATGAAGATATCCTGAACGTTGTGTGTGTTATCGGCGAAGACGATGTTATCTTCATCAGTTTTTGTTTGCTGAGCTGTTATTCCAATCCATTAAAGATGCAATGAAATTGCGCATACAAATGTGCTTTCCAAAATGATCTAGGTAGTTATAACTTCTAGATTGCATATTTTACTACATTTTCAACAATATAAAGCACAATTAGCACCAGGTACTTCATAGGCTGGGTGCAGCTGCAGTCCCACCAACCAGAAATCTTTCAAGATACCTATGGCGTTATTTGGCCTGATATATACTTTTCAGCAGTACTTGTTCCATTGCCAATTGTAACACATTTACTTGGCATCGAAACACTAGCTACTTGGGGTAACGACCGCTAAGGTCTTCAAAGTTTTTCTTAAGGACCCCCCCCCCCCTCGAACCACACCAGACTTTCTTATGACTGAGTTCATGGGTTTTGTGTATGTTCTTCACATTCCGTGATATTTAAAATTAACGTTATTTGCGCAAACAGAAATTCAGCATACATGTCGTACGTACTTTAGGAATCGGTGTTATGGGAGCATTCACATGCAAGGTGACTGCGCTGTGACTTCTTATTGTGCGTAACATTACGAAGTCGTTGCCAAATATATGTACAAATACGCACAGATATGTGTTAATTAGCAGCATATGTTTTTGTATCATCAGTTATTTACAGTTGCATAGTGATGATAGCAGTGACAGGCTATAAGCAGATTTAAAGCAATGCTGCTC